>PVIA01004431.1:0-138613 GCA_004024845.1 Tonatia bakeri | reverse complement strand
CCTCCCTCCCTCCCTCCCGTTACCACCCTCCCCCTATCTTTTATCCACGTGTCCTTTAACTTTAATCCTATAAACCCCTCCCCCTCTCCCCCGAAATCCCTCTTCTCTCTCCTCTGGTCACTCTCCACCTGACCTCTAATGCAGTGTCTTTGACTATACCCTGCTACTTTCTTTGTTTTGTTGTTTAGGTTCCTGTTAAAGGTGAAATCATATGGTATTTATCTTTCACTGCCTGGCTTATTTCGCTTAGCATAATGCTTTTAATACCAGACTTCTCTTTGGACCACAGTTTTTCACCATGAATTTAACATTCACAGAAAAGCTCACTTTCTTCCACTTGAAAGGGAAGGAAGCATATAATTTCTAGCTGTCCTGCATTAAGTAGTTTACATGCATTAGTCCTAATACTCATAGCAAATATATAATAGGTATTATTTTCATATCCATGTGAAAATAAAAGCTTAAAGAGTTGAAATAGCACATTTAAGCACATTTAAAAAACCCAGTAGGGACGTGTTCTCAAAATAATGCTTAACATTTAAATTAAGCTAGACTTTAAGACCTTGGCAAGAGATCACATGCATTATTTAATGTTAAGTTGTAGATCCAGTGTTCCAGAGGTTCTAACTTTGGACAACAGTATTAAATTTCTGAAAAATGACAAAAACTACTAGCACATCTTAGTAGACTCACATACCTATCTCTGAGTCTTGTCTACCTTGGCTATTTTTAAATCTTAAAGTATCCTAATGTACTATACTAATATGTTCCATAACATATAGGATACCAGGCAGAAAAGAAATTAACCCAATCAGATTTACAAATATCATGAAATAAGTGTAATTACAAATGAGAAAAGTTTAGACATTTTTTATTGGTTCAGACAGAAAGAGATGATGTTCTTCAGCTAATGAAAACTTGGAGAGAAGAGATATGAACAGTTAAGAGAGAAGAAATTGCAGGATGGTGGGTGTACAGACAAGAACAGATGGTTGTTCATTTTTGTAGTTATAGATACCTCTTTAAGTTGGCTTTTCTAAAGTATATCAGTGCTTTACCTCCATCATTATCAAGAGAGGTTGTTCAGCACTTGTGATGCGTGAGTTACACAGTGTTATATCTTAGGATTGCTGGAGATTCAAAAATGAATTAGACAAACAAGCTCTTTGCTCTCATGAACCTTGGAATCTACTGGAGGAAAACAGGCAATAAACAAAGAGCTCAAGGTAGGTTCTTATGTCATGTGATGAAAGTTATGCTAGAAAGACTAATTAGAAATAGTTAATATATTAGTTCAGTCACATATATCAGTGTGACTTCACTTTTCTGATTTCTTCCAAAGGAGCAACTTTCTGAAAAAAGTTTAGATAGTGAGAGAAGGGGAGGGAGAGCATAATAGCACTAAGAGTCTTTGCTTTGGCAGAGAAACAACACCAGGTGTAAAACACATGCTAGAAAGGTTAGGAGACACTTAAGGAAAGCTGTGGCTATTGCAGAGTTTTCACTGTGTTGGCCTTTTCTACAGTATTGTTGCATTTACCTGCTACAGGTGGTGACTGGGTCATAATGACATTAATCTGTGAACAGACTTTTTTTCAGATTAGCCTGACCTGTTGCTTCAATGCCATATAAGCAGCACTCATAATACCTACTTTAGCTGTAAAAATGACACCTGCCCCACCCCAACCTGCCTCTCCTTCCCAGAGACTTTCACAGAAGCCTGTGCATTGAGTAGGTCTGAGAGGTCATTCTGCGTATGAAACCCATTGCTGGTACAGTTCAAGGAGTGTTACAATATAGTGTAATAGAAATTCCTAAGAAATGTTTTCTTCTCAAATTCACCTTCTCATGTTTGATTCAGGGCATAATAGATCGTCAAAACCTACTTTTATCACCACACATCAGGTCAAGATGTGTAAACAAAAATGAATCAAAACAACTGGAGGGGAAATTGAATGTGGGAGTAGGGGTGGGTAGGGCAGGGGAGAGTAATGGGGAAAAATGGGGGCCACCATAACTGAACAACAATAAAAAAATAAAATTCAAAAGAAGCAATTGTAAAAAAGTAAAATAAAAAAAGACAATATGACCTGTAAAGCATCTAATCAGTTGCTTTACACACTAGAGATTAAAAGCTAGTTATGTCAAGTGCCTATTTACTAGTTTGAAAGAAAGGAGTGATGTTTTAGCTTTCTTCACTCATTTATTTGAGACCACAAACTATTTTACAACATTAAAATTTTGACATTTAGCTTCAAGCATTGGGAAACAAAAGGAATGGGTTGTTCTGCACTTTTTTTATATGGACTTAGAGTTTGATTATTTGTCAAGTTATATTTAACCAACAGAAGTATACTGTTAGGTCACAGCATTATAGAGATACACTTATATTCACAATTTTTAAAAAAATAATCATTTAACAAATTTTATAACATTTATTTAAAAATTAGGGAGCCACACAGCTTAAAATGTTAAAAGAAACAAGTATAAATATTTTGTGTATTTGTGCATGCATTTTTCTAGAATTATACATATCAAATACTTTAACAAAGGATAGATCATGTATATTGTTCTATAGATGTTTAGTTATAAAGAAGGTGACCTGGGGCAAAGGGGTTTCTGTGGCTGAGGGTGACCCTGAAGGAGCTGATGGCCAGTCTTTAGTTAAATTTGATATTGATTTTTTAATCAATTTTATTTTAAAAATATTTTATGAAAATATGATTTATTATGATTAAAGGGTTTTTGGTGCCCTTTTAATTTTACACCTTGCCTGACTTTTTTTGGTGCCTCACATGCCTAATTTACCTCAACCCCATCCTGGCCCTGCCAGCTGAGAAGCTGTTCCTGCACCTGCACAGAAAGTCCTTCCTCTGAGAGTCTGAGAGGGTTCTGGACAGTCATCTTTATATCTGCTGTAAGAACTGACATTCTCAACTGTAGATCCTTTCTCATGTAGCATCACTAAGTAAGTATAATGTAAAATAGATCCTTTAGCCAACATGTTCAGTGAAAAATAAACTTTTATTGTTTTCAGATCCTGAGCTCTTTGGGACTGCTTATTACTAAGGCCATCTTGACCTATACAGAAGTTTGTACTCAAAGTTGGATGCCTAACAGCAACCTAAAATATATAAAGCTATTGGCTTCAACTAAATTATCAGAGTGTGGATAGTGAGAAAATTGCTGTCAGAGGCTGGAAAAATGGCAATTCATTTTGTGCTGTGGCAAAACACTCAGTGAAAATAGTGCCTTTGGTTTTTTGGAATGAAGATCTCCCAATAAAATTCCTGCTATAAAAAGGGGAATCAGAAAACAATTTTTTTGTGGTTTGTGTTGCTTGTTATTTCTGTCTTTAGTAAGTTATTCAAAGAAAGACACGTTCAGGCACCTATTAGCCAGTATACAAGCAGGAATGAAGAGGAATAGAGAGGGCCCATGGTTCTTGGATTCATGGAATTAGAAGAGACAACTGCTACTCAATCTCAAATACTAAAAGGCAAAATTTAAAAATGCTCAAATAAACAAAATCTGACTAAAACATGGCCTTTCAGCAAGGGTCAAATTAAGGATCTGGTCAATATGTACAAAATTAAGGTAACTTAAAGGATAACTGTGTGGAATTTTGTAAATTGCTTACTTCTAGGTTAATATTGGATTGGCCAAAAAGTTCATTAGGTTTTTTTTCTATAAGGTGGTGCTTAGTTGCCTTTAACTTCATTTGAAACAATTTTGTTAGATTGTATTGTGACAGCTGCCATATCAACATGCGTTTTAAAAATTTATTGAAATTGGTGAATTTTTGTGTAACCATTTTAATATTGAAGATTAAAGAAAATGCACTAAATTTTTGGCTGATTGCGCTTTATTATTTCAAGAAAGGTAAAAATGCAACTGAAATGCAAAAACAAAAACAAGCCAAAACCAGTTTTGTGCAGTATATGGAGAAGGTGCTGTGACTGATCAAACGTTTCAAAAGTGGTCTGCTAAGTTTCCTGCTGGAGATCTTGCCCTGGATGATGCTCCACAGTCAGGTAGACCAGTTGAACTTGATACCTATCAAATATAATGTTGAGAATAATCAACATTATACCACACAGGAGATAGCTGACATACTAAAAATATCCAAATCAATAAAGTTATTGGTGAAAATGAAAAATATGTCTTTTATTTTACGGAAAAAACTAAACGATCTTTTTGGCCAACCCAATATTTATTTTCTTTCAGCACCTCTATTTTTGACTTCTATTGTTGTGATTGAGAAAGAAAGCCTAATTATCTTTTAGATTTGCACTTTGTATGCTTTTCTGATCTTTTTGTCTTAATTGCTCTGAAATTTGATTTTGGTGTATCTAGGTATGGTTTTATATATATTTGTCCTTCCTGATCAATTTTGTGCCAGTGAATTTATTCTCAGCTGTTATCTCCTCTGATCTTGACTTTCTCTCATTCTTTGTTTTTGTCTCTTCTAGAATTGCAACAGGATATGTGTTAGAATTTATTGTGTCTTTTGGGTTGCTTATGACTCATATGCTTTTATCTTTTCATATCTGTGGGTTGTATCTGAGTAACAGATTTTTAGATCTATTTTCCAGTTAAATAATTTCCCATCGGTTATCCTACAAATGACTGAGTTTAAATTCCACTAATTATATTTTTCTTTCTGGAAGATATCTTGGTACATTATCAAATATGACTGGTTATTTTTGATAGCACATTATTTGCTCATTTTTTTTGGAATTTAAGCCTTTATTTCTTTAAACGAATTAAATATACTTATATTTTTTTTATCCAAAATCTCAGTATCTAAAGTCCTGAGAGTTCTAAATGTGTTGTTTTTTATTTCTTCTGACTCTTGGTAAATTATTTCTTCATGTATTTCATTAATTTTTATTGCATGATCATAATTATTTGAACTTGATCATTGGGACTATTTAGAAACTTAGATGAAGATTCTTTTATCTAGGGAGGATTTGATTTGGTTCTGCCAGAGGCAAGGGGGGACTATCAAACTGGGACAACATAAGTTTAATTTCTCATATTGAATTTTTTCTGATTTTTTCTGAGGTTTAATTGTATATAATTTATGTTATAACAATTTCAAGATTACATAAAACTTGCAATGTCTATATCAGGGGTGTCTAACCCATGGCCCACGGGCTGTGTGCAGCCCAGGGTGGCTATGAATGTGGTCCAACACAAAATCGTAAACTCATTTACAACATTTTTTAGCTTTATTACTAAGTTTTATACTAAGTCTTATTACTTAGATATGTACATTTTCTATATGAGTGATTTCAAACTTGGGACCTGCTCAATGATTTTAAAAGATTATCAAAAGGGCCACTGCATAATTAGGGTTATTATGTGAAGACATTTTTGCTTATCTGTGGTGGTGGATATCACAAAAATTAAACATGGATCTTTTTTTTGCTCATTAGTTTTTGTTAGCATTTGTGTATTTAGTGTGTGGCCCAAGAAGCTCTTCTTCTTTTCTAGTGGGGCCTAGAGATGTGAAAAGGTTGGACAACTGTGATCTATATCTTTTATAAAATTTTCTGAATTCTTAACATTTTACCACATTTGTTATCTATCTATTGATCTATACATCTATCTTATTAATCTTTTTCATAACAATTTGAGAACAAGCTTCAGACATGCTGTGCCATCACCTACAAATTCTCCCAAGAACAAAGACTCTTGTATATTTCCCAAGAATGAGGACTCTCTCCAATGTTACCGTCATACAATTATTCAAAAAAAGGAAACAATCATCAGTGCAACAGTACCATCTAATCCACAGACCCCACTGTCATTTTGCTCCCTGTATCAACAGTCTTTTTTCTTTCTGGTCCAGGATCTATTCCAGGATAAAACATTGCATTTCCCTTTATTTTGTTTCAGCCTGAAACAATTCTTTAGCTTTTCCATAGTATGAGTTTGATAGGTTATTTTCTAATTTAATCTATTGTTTATATTTCTGCCTATTCTTTCACATAGAATAATTAGTTTTCATTTACTGATAAAATAACCTTTCACCTTCTTAACTCTCTTCTACAGGCTAAATATTCTTAATTATTTTAATTGCATCAAATATATTATAGTTTCTAGTTTGGTTCTCTATCTTTCAAAATATAATACCAGTTCAAAAATACTCTGGACTAGGCTTCTAATTATAATAAGCAAAGCCAATTTTGTACATCAGACACAGATTTGCAACTGAAACTTTGGAGACTGTTTGGCATAAGAGACTAAACACGATTATAGGAGGATTGCTGGCACAGAATGTTGCCTGTTTTTGAAAGTAGTTGGTTTTGTCTTTTTTAATACTGTCTTAGACACATCAAGAAAAAGTATTCAAAATAGTTGCATTAGGGTGATGAGATATCAAGGACTCCTTTCAATATTCATTTTAATTTGTATACTTACATATTTTACAGAATTATAATTGTACAAGGTAGAACAAAAGTATATTTACAGTTGTTCATATGGAAAATAATACAGTAACTAATAAATAATAATACAAGAATAAACTCTGTTTTGCACACTCACAACTATGAACTTGCTTGTGCCCCATTCTGTAGTGTATATTCCAACTCAGTCTGTTCTTTTCACTTAGTAAAGTTACCTTATGTATACTTCAAGTTACATTGATGTGCATGTGGGTATATGATAACCCTCATGTGAAGTGAAAACATAGTTGAGAATAGTCCCTGAAACTTTCTTCACTTTCATGATATTTATTCTTTACTTTCATTTATATTATTTATTGCCATATTTATTTCCTTGTGTAGATTTTGGGTACCTCAAGAGTAGGAACAGTGCTTTATTCATGATTTGTATATCCCCAGTGCCCAGGACAGAGCACATCATAGACAAGTTCTTAATGCTGCACTGAATGGTCTATACTTTTCATGTAATAGTGATCATCTCCTGTGTTCTTTGATATTAGAACCAGAAAAAGGCAATGCAAGTTATTAGTTTCCAAAGTTACTAGACTCCCTGATATGCCTTTTTAATGTAAGAAAAGATTACTACTCGTATGTATTTCAAAATTTATTTCAGGACTTCGGGAAAAAGAGCAGGCTTTTCATTTGCTCTCTGTAACAGGATGAGAAGCATATTAGCACTGCTCTCATTCAAAAGCCCATAGCATATTAAGCTATACTCTCTTAATTCAACAGAAGCTCTCTGGTCAAGTCAGGCTCTGAGAAGATAAATGTATAACAGGCTATCTACTGTAAGAGAGAGAAATTAAAAGATTGCCTGCTGAAGAAAGGGAATTTTTCTTAGAAAATTATTAAAAGGATTTAGAATCTGGGTGTAGAGGCCAAAGTACACATTGTCACCACTGAAAAGATTACTAGAGATGATTGGGAAGTCGAGGAAGGGAAGGGAAGTGTTGAAAGATGAAGCAAATTCAAAAGGAAACAGTCAAGGCTAACCTATCCATTGGTCACAAAAGGAACAGTGCCTAAAGCCTATGATACTTACAGCAGTCCATGGAAATGAAAATGATTTTATATCTCTTAAATGTGAAGAAAATAAAAATAATAAGCATATATCATATATTTAGGGATGAATATATCTGTCTTTAACATCATTATGGTCACAAAATATAATTACTGGTATGTTTTATTGAGGAAGGTGCTGACAAAGGCAAAGATATCTAGGGCCCACAAAAGTCATCAC
Source organism: Tonatia bakeri (assembly GCA_004024845.1). Taxonomy (NCBI): domain Eukaryota; kingdom Metazoa; phylum Chordata; class Mammalia; order Chiroptera; family Phyllostomidae; genus Tonatia; species Tonatia bakeri. The sequence continues at coordinate 130,921 of PVIA01004431.1, read as the reverse complement.
ATAACCCTATTTGTGATGAGGAAATCTTTTGGTGTTGGAGAGGATATACAGCCATTGAGCTAGGTAGAGCCCTCCACATATACAAGCCTGACCTCATTTCAGAGTAGAATGATTGTAAACTTTCCAACATTATTTGGTTGTCCATGATAGAGCTTACTTGGAAAAATATCATGAAGAAAGTTAGAGTGCTTCCAGCCCCTCTTTTACCCCCAACTTTTTGAACTCCCCCCTCCCCTCTCTCTCCCTACCCTCTATCTTTTCCTCTGTATCTCTCTCTCTCCATATATATGCATATAAACACATGTAAACTGTTACAAGATAAACTGAGGCATATTAAAAATTTTAGTTTATTTGAGCATTTGAGCAAAATCTGATTCCAATCAGGCAGTACCAGACTGGTACTTGTTAGGAGTGGTCACTCAGGAGCTGGGGCAAAGTTATATAGAGAAAGTGAGGAAGCAAAGGAAGGAATTTATTTGATTACTTATAGGTTAAAGCCTAATTGGCTGTTTGTCATTGGTTATGTTAAGGTTTGAACTTATTAACCTTGAGGCATTTATAGACTTGGGTTTTGGTTTGCTTACCCATGCTGCCAAAACATTATATTGAGCACCACTTCAATAAAATGCCTCCTGGCTTAATTAATTTAACAGTATACCTGTATACACATACACACATATGCATACTGTCACTAATGCAATTCAATAAATGTTTACTGACTACTTACTTACAATGTGTTGGACCCTGTTGCAGCCACTTAAGATATATAATTTAATAAAGAAAGAAAAAAATCCTCAACAGTCTCTGCCCTTTGGGCCTATAGAACTCAGAATGTAGTCCGTAGACCAGCTGATAATGGTTTTACTCCTTTAAATAAAAAATGAATGAGGGGACATCAAGATGGAGGCCAGATAGGTGGAAGGTACACTCACCTGCTCCCAGGACCAAACTGGAATTACAACTAAAATATAGAACAATTGGCCTGAATAACCAACTGAAGACTAGGCAAGAAGAAGTCTTATAACCAAGGACCTCCAGTAAAATCCACATTGAGACTGGCAAGAAGGAAGAAGACATGGAAAGGGGTGGGCCAGCTTCCACAGGAGGTGGCTGAGATTCTGGAGGGATATCTCAGGTGCAAAGTTCCCTTTGAGGAGTATGAGGTCTCCACCCCATGCTGGGCTCCCTATCCTAGAGCACCAAAGACGGGAAGAGGGGCCCACATAACACCTAGCTGTGAAAATCAGTAGCAATTTGTCTGCCAGTGAGAAAAGGGAGTCTGCTAGAGACACAGGCACTCTTTTAAAGGGCCAACACACAAAATCACACAAAGACATAGAGGCTAAATTACATGCTACTAAACATTGAATGGGTTAACAATGAGATCAACGAAGAAATCAAAGATATCCTGAAACAAATGAGAATAAAAACACAACAACCCCAAATTTATGGGACACAGTGAAAGCAGCCCTAAGAGGGAAATTCATAGCATTAGAAGCTTAATGCAAAAAAGAAAAAAAAATCTTAAATAAACAATCTAACTTTATACTTAAAGGAACTAGAAAAAAAACAACAAACAAAGCCCAACGTTAGGATAAGAAAGGAAATAATAAATATCAGAGCAGAAGTTAAAGAAATAAAGTCTAAAAAACAATACAAAAAAAAAAACAAACAGTGAAACCAAGAGCTGGTTCTTTGAAAAGATAAACAAGATTGACAAACATTTAACCAGGTTCATCAATAAAACAAGGGATAGGATACAACTAAACTCAGAAATGAAAGAGAGAATAACAACTGACACCACAGAAATACAAAGGATTATAAGAAAATATTATAAATAACTATATACCAACAAATTGGACAATATGGATTAAATGGATAAATTTCTAGAAACACAACAATCTTCCAAAACTGAATCTGTAAGAATCAGAAAATCTAAATAGGCTAATTATAACTAATGCAGTTGAAGCAGTAATCAAAAACTTGTAGCAAATAAAACTTATGGACTGGATCATTTCACAAGTGAATTTTAGCAAATATTAAAAGGAGAACTTATACTTATTTAACTCAAAATACTCTAAAAAATTGAAGAGGAGGGACGACTACCAAACTCTTTTTATAAGGCCAGCATTATCCTAATTCCAAAATGAGATTAAAACACTGCAAAGAGAGAAAATTATAAGGCAATATTCCTGATGAACATAGATACTAAAATCCTCAACAAAATATTAGAAAAATGGACCCAGCAGCACATTTAAAAGATCATACACCATGAGCAAGTGGCATTTTTTCTAGGAGTACGAGGTTGGTACAATATCCATAAATCAATAGATGTGATACACCACATAAACCAAATGAAGGATAAAAATAACAAGACAGTTATTTATCCAATAAAGGACACATGGACAATAACAAGGTGGGGGTGGAAACAGAAGAAGGAGGTGGGGAGGGCTGAGGAGAAAAGGCAGAAAACTGTTTTTGAACAACAATAAAAAATGTTTAAAAAATAACATGATCATATCAATAGATGTAAAAAAATTTGATAAAGTCAAGCACCCATTTATGATGAAAAATTCAGCAAACTGAGAATAGAAGAATCAAAAGTAAACATAATAAAGGTCATATATGACAAACCCACACCCAACAATATACTCAATGGGAAAAAAACTAAAAGTATATTCCTTAAGATCAGGACCAAGACAGAGACATCTGCTTTCACCACTCCTATTCAAATAGTACTGAAGTTCCTATTTCAGTACTTCAGAGAAAAGAATAAATAAAAGGTATTCAAATGGGAAAGAATGAGGTAAAACTGTCATTATTTGCAGATTTTATATATATTAACACACACACACATTATATTTAGTATATAAAGAATCCTAAATATTCCACAGAAAAACTACTATAACTGATTAATGAATTCAATAAAGTGACAGGATACAAAATAAATATCCAGGAATCTGTTGCATTTTCATGCACCAGTAATGAGCTATCAGAAAGCAAAACTAAGAAAGCAAACTTATTTAAAATTACATCAAAAATATCTAGAAATAAATTTGACCAAGGAGGTAAAAGACCTATACTCAAAAAATTATGATACAGTGAAGAAAGAAATTAAAGATGATACAAATAAGTGGAAGCATATACTGTGTTCATGGACAGAAAGAATCAACATCATTAAAATGTCCATGCTAAGAAATCCATAGATTCAATGAAATCCCTACAAAGATACCAATGGTGTATTTCACAGAACTAGAACAAATATTTTAAAAATTTATATGGAATCACAAAAGACCAAGAATAGCCATAGCAATCTTGAGAAAGAAGAACAAACTTGGAGGAATCACACTACCTAATATCAAACATTATTACAGGGTCATTGTAATCAAAGCAGTACTGTCCTGCCATAAAAAATATATGTATATAGAGATCAATAAAACAGAATAAAGAGCCCAGAAACAAACCCATACCTTTAAGGTCAATTAATATTTGACAAAGGAGCAAAAGCATACAATGGGGTAAATTTAGTCTACTCAATAAATGATGTTGGAAAAATTGGACACATACGTGCAGAAAATGAAAGTAGAGCAGCATCTTACACCATACACAAGAATAAACTCAAAATGGATTAAAAACTTAAATATGTCATGAAACCATAAATATTATAGAAGAAAACCTAGACAGTAAAATCACAGACATTTCTCTGAACAATATTTTTTTCTGATATATCTCCTTGGGAGGGAAACAAAAGAAAAGTTAAAGAAACTGGACTACATCAAAGTAAAAAGTTTTTGTACAGAATAAGAAACCATGAACAAAATAAATAGACAATCTATTGATTGGGAGAACATATTCCTCAGTGATACATCTGATAAGGGTTTAATGTGACTGCCTTATGACCCAGTAATTCCACTTTGGGGAATTTAACCAAAGAAATACAAAACACTAATTCTAAAGAATATAAGCCACCCCTATGTTCATCACAGTGTTATTCACAATTGCCAAGGTTTGGAAGCAGCCCAAGTGTCTGTCAGTAGAAGAGTGGATAAAACAACTATGGTACATTTACATAATGGAATACTACTTGGCCATAAAAAAGAAAATTTTACCCTCTGTGGCAGTATGGATGGGACTAGAGAACATTATGCTAAGTGAGCCAGTCGTAGAAAGACAAATACCATATGATTTCACTCATATGTGGAGTTTAGTGAACCAGTTGAACTAACTGACAAAATAGAGACAGGCTCAGAGATAGAGAGTTCTAGGGTGGGTTTATGAAGTGGAGGGATCGAGCAAAAAAGAAAAAGGACTCAAGAACATGGTAACCAATGTGGTGATAGCAGGGAGGTGGTGGTAAGTGGAAGTGGAAGATGATACTAAAATAATAAATGGGAATGGGACAAATTCAATTAAAAAATATATAACTCAACACCAAGAAAACAAATAATCTATTTTAAAAGTAAGCCAAAGCCCTGAATAGATACTTGTGCAGAGAGGACATGCAGATGGCAAACAGACATATGAAAAGATGCTCAATGTTATTAATTATCAGAGAAATACAAATTAAAATCACAATGATACATTACCTCACACCTGTCAGAATGGCTATCATCAATTAGTAATAAACAAGTGTTGGCAAGGATATGAAGAAAAATCAACTCTTGTGCACTGTTGGTGGGGATGCAGACTGGTGCAGCCACTGTGGAAAACAGTATGGCATTACCTAAAAATATTAAAATGGAACTACCTTATGAGTCATCAATTCCACTTTTTAAAATATATCTGAAGAACCCAGAAACACTGATTCAAAAGAATATATTCACACCTATGTTCATTGCAGCATTATTTACAATAGCTAAGATTTGGAAGCAGCTGAAGTGCCTATCAGTAAGTGAGAGGATAAAAAAGCTGTGGTTGCCCTGACTCCTGTGGCTCAGTGTATTGAGTGCCAGCCTATGAACCAAAGGGTCACCAGTTTGATTCCCAGTCTAGGGCACATACCTGGGTTGTGGGCTGCTTCCCCAGTGGGGGGTTTGTAAGAGGCAACCATGCATTGATGTTTCTCTCCCTCTCTTTCTCCCTCCCTTCCCCTCTCTAAAATAAATAAATACATAAATTCTTTTTTTAAAAAGCTGTGGTACATTTACACAACAGAATACTACTTGGCAGTTAAAAAAAAGCAGGAAATCTTACCTGCATGGATGGACCTACCAAGTATTATGCTAAGTGACATAAGCCAGTCAGAGGAAGACAAATACCATATGATATCACTTATATGTAGAATCTAATGAAGAAAGTAAACAAAATAGAAACAGAATCATAAATACATAGAACAGACTGACAGATGACACTGAGGAGCAGGGCTCTTGGGATGCTGGGTGATAAAGGTGAAGGGAATAACAGTGAAAATAAATCCTCACAGACACACAATAATATGGTAATCACCAGAGGGAAAGAGGGTTGAAAGTAGATAAAAGATGGTAAGAGGGAAATAAAGGTGAAGGAAGGAGACTTGACTTGGGGTGGTGAACATTGAAAACAATATACAGATGATGTGTTATAAAATTGTATACTTAAAACCTATATAATTTTATTAACCAATGTCACCCTAGTATAATAAAATTGAAAAAAAGAATGAATACTATGAGGTATGTCTGGAAAAAGTCAGCCATTAATATAATGAGAATGGTTTGAGAGACATCTATATAACCTGGCAGCCAAGGAGATGGACTGGAATGCACATGCATGAATAATGATTACTTCACTGTACTAGTTATTGGGGGCAGTAGACACTGTTGAGTGAGCATGTGTACTGTGTGGCTGCTGCATTCAAAATGATTGAGTGAGTAAACCAACAAATCTGCATCAAATTTTGCATTAAGCTTGAACATTCCTCCATGGAAACTATTTTGGATGATTCAGAAGGCCACAGATGTGGGCAACTGGAGATTGGCAGCTTTATCACGACAATGCTCATGCATCACATCTCATGCAGAGTTTTTTGGTGAAATATCAAATCACCCAGGTGACTCAGCCCCACAACAGCCCAGATTTGGTGCCCTGCATCTTTGGCTATTTCCAAAACTAAAATCACCTTTAAAAAGGAAGAGATTTCAGACCATCGATGAGATTCAGGAAAATACAATGGGGCAGCTGATGGTCATTGGGAAAACTGTGTGAGGTCCCAAGGTGTCTACCTTGAAGGGGACTAAAGCAACATTTACCTCTATACAATGTTTCTTGTATCTTGTATCTTCTTCAGTAAATGTCTCTTTTTCATACTACATGACTTGATACCTTCTGGAGAGACCATGTATGTCTTTATGTTATAACAATGAGACTGTTCATTTAAGAAGAGTGGCTATTGATTTGTCATGGTTTTCATCACAATGAAGATGCTTCAAATATGTGTTTATGAATCACCCCACACACACACACACACAGTTTTACCTCTTTCATTTTTTAGAATATGAGCAGGTAGGAAGTTACAGAGAGAGAGGGAAGTGTGATGGTGTGGCATGTAGGAGGAAGACATACAAAGTAGTGTAAAGATGCAATGTTAAATGCACAAAGAATAAGTGGCACGGAGTTTCACTTTAATAAAGTTCTCTTTTTTGAGGTAAATATACAATGAAAGGCACTTATTTTAAATATACAGATGCACAAGTAGTTTCTTGACATTTTACTGTGGAAGTGTGCCAATATACAGAACATTTGAAAAAGTTTATCATGAACACCTATCTATTCACCACTCAAATTCTACCATCAATATTTTACTATATGTGCCATATATCATAACTATTCATCTCTTCATTTATTTTTACCATCCATTATTCCACCTTAATTTTAAGTGCATTTCAAGTTAAATTGCCTTTAGGAGACTCACCCCTATCACTTAGTACAATATTTATTTACAACTTTTTTCTTTTGAAGTTAAATTTATATCTAATCAAATGCATAGGTCTTAACTGAAGCCAAATTTGGACAAATGCATACACCTTTAAAACACAAACATCAGCCCAGAAAGTCCCTTCATCCCCTGTCTCAATCGATCAATCACTGCCCTCAGCCCCCTGAAGCAACAACTAGAATTCACCTGTTCCAAGTAGAATCATGTTATATGTCACTTTTATATTTAAGACTTCTTGAACTCAGTGAATGTTTTTAAGATTTACCTTTGCTGTTATTTGTATTTATAGTTTTGTTGCTTTATTGAGTTGCAGAGGTTTAGCCCTTTGTATAAATATATAGGGTGGAGCAACTGTAGGTTTACAGTTGTTTATATGGAAAATACTGTAACACTTAATAAACAATGATACAATAATAAATTTTACATTTCCTGTACTCACAACTGTAAACCCACTTTTGCCCCACGCTGCACAATAATTCATCTATTCTGTTGATGAACACCTAATTCATTTACAGATTTGAGCTATTATTACTAAAGTTGACATGAACATTCTTGTAAAAGTCTTTTATTTGGATATGTTTATATGGCTTCTCTTGGGTAAATTACTTAGGAGTAGGTCATAGTAAGTGTAGGGGTAGTTTTGTGAGAATTTAACACCCCCTTTTATCATACCATTTTGCATTCCCACCAACATATTTGAAAAGTCCTGTTCCTCTAGATGCTCATCAATATCTGGTGCTGTTGCACTTTTAATTTTAACCATTCCTTTTGGTGTATTGTGTTTTCTCATTGTGGTCTTATTTTTAAGTTCCTTGATGAACAATTATTTTTTATTTTGAGAACTTTTTTTTTTTACATTTATAGCATCTTTGGTGGGAGAAAGTTAGTTTATTTTTTTTATTGTTGATCAAGTACAGTTGTCTGCATTTTCCCCCCGCCACTCCCCCATCCCAGCCTTCCCCACCTCCATCCCCTGATCCCACCCCTTCTTGGTTTTCTCCATGTGTCCTTTATAGTTGTTCCTGAAAAGTTTTTAATGTTTTTCTACTATCATTTGTATATCTTCTTTTCTGAAGAGTCTTTTCAAATTTTTTGTGTCACTTTTTAGTGTGTTATTTGCACCTTTATTATTGAGCTGTGCTGGGTTTTTTATGTATTCTAGATACTGATCTTTGGTCACTTTTATTGAATATATGTATTGTATACATATGCTCCCAGTGAGTACAGGTTTGATTTTTTTTTTTACTTTCTTACAGTATTCTTTGGTGAATACAAGTTTTAAATTTTGATGAAATCTAACTTTCATTTTGCCATGATTATTGCTTTCTGTGTCCAGTCTAAAAAATCTTTGTCTACCCTCTGGTCACAAAGATACTCTCCTACATTTTCTTCTAAGCTTTATACTTTTAGCATTTACATTTAGATCCATGGTCCATCTCAAATTAATCTTTGTGAACTATGACTTGAGGGATAAAGTTTTACCTTTTTCCATATGGCTTTTCAGTTGTACCCAACATCATTCGTTAAAAAGGCTTTTCTCATTGGATTGTGGCTTTGAAGCATTTTGTCAGCAATCCATGATTGTATAAATACAGGTCTACTTTTGGGTGCTCTGTTGTATTGCATTAATGTGTGTGTTGGTTCTGATGCTACTTATCACATTGTTTTCATTAGTGCAACTTACAGTTAGTGATATAGTCAGGTAGTCATCCAACATTTTCATAAGTGTTTGGGATAGTCCAAGTCCTTTGAACTTTCATAAAATTTTAAAATTAGCTTGTTGATTTCTACCAAAACATCTACCTGGGTTTTGCTTGTGGTTGCATTGAATATATATATATATATCAATTCGGTAGAAATGACTTTGACATCAGAGAATATTGTCTTCCCATGTAGACAATATCCATATCCATATCCATATCCAACATATATATCCATTTACTTAAGTTTTTTTAAACTTTATATCAGTAAATTATTGCAATATCCAATGCAAACATTTTGCATACCTTTTAAAAAATGTATTTCTATTCTATGGTGACACTGTAGTAGATAAAATCATTTTACTTATTTATTTATTTATCTTTATTGTATTTTTTCCATTACCATTTATTTCCCTTATACCCTCCTCCACCTCCACCCACTCCTCCCTCTGAAATCACCACATTTTTGTCCAATTGTTTAATGATAGTATGTAAATGTACAGTAAGTTTTTTGTGTATTAACCTTGTAGTTCGAGTTCTTGCTATACTTACGTATTATTTTTATTATTTTTGTATATCTCTTAGGATTTTTAAACTAAAAACAGTGAAGTCATCTGTATATATAAATTTTCACCAATTCTTTTCCAATTATGATGACCTTCATCCTTGTTATTGCAATGCCTAAATATCTAATGAAAGTGGTGAGTGTAGCATTTGTGCATTTATCCTGATCTGAGGTTATATTGAATATTGCACAGTCGTGTATTATAATATCTGTAGAATTTTAAAAAATGTTTTTGATTAGTTGAAGAATTTATCTCCTTAGTTTTATGAGTGTGTTGATCATGAATGGTTTTAATTCAATTTAATTTATTTTTGATTTTTAGAGAGAGAGGAAGGGAGGGAGAATGAGAAGCCAAGAAATATTGATGTGATAGAGAAACGTTGATTGGTGCCTTCTCTTTGCCCACCAGGGGACCAAACATGCAATTCAGGCATGTACACTGCCTGGGAATCAAACTGGCAACCCCTCAGTTTGTGGGATGATGGCCGAATAACTGAGCCACACCAGTCAGGGTATTATGAATGGTTTTTAAATTTTGTCAAATGCTTTTGAGCTTTGTTGAGATCATCTTATGGTTTTCTCTTTATTCTACTTATATGGTGAGTTAAATTGATTTTTTGAATGTTAAAACAACTTTATCTTCCTGATAATTATATATTATTTTTCTAAATATTATTTAATTTTATTTGATAATATTTTGTTAAGGATTTAGTTCACATGTATTCACAAATATAATTAATTATGTAATTTTTTTCTCATAATGTCTTTATCAAGATTTAGTATTAGGCTATATAGCCAAAGACACTGAAATAGAGAATGATCTGAGTGTTCAGAGGGGAGAGGAGAGGGAATTTCAGGGGAATTTCAGGGGAAAGGGGGAAAGGTTTACAGGAAGAAGTATAAAGGCACATGGATAAAAACTAGGGGTGGGTGGAAATGGGAGGGAAGAGGGGAGGGCTGTGTGGGTGGGTTGGGATGGGAGTAAAGATAGAAAATTGTACTACAACAACAATTAAAATAAAAAATATTTAAAAATTATATAAATGTCTAACCACTATGCTGTATACCTGAAACTAATATAAATAATATTGAATGTTAAGTGCAATTGGAAAATAAATTAAAAAAATATTTAGTATTAGGGTTATAAAATGAATAACCCTAACTGATAAAATGAGTCAGAAAGTGTTCCCCTTTCTATTTTTTTGAAAGATTTTGTATAAAATTTGTATTATTCCTTTTTTAAAAAATAATTTATTTCTTTTTTTTTTGTATAATCTGGGCCTGAAAATTTATTTGTGGGGAGTTTTCTTGATAGAAATTCAATTTATTTTTTGAAACAGATATAGGACTATGAAGACCTTATGTTTCATTTTTTGGTAAGATTTATTTTTAAATAAATTTGACACAAGATGAATTTGTTAGCATAAGATTGTTAATAATGTTTCTTCATTATTCTTTGATGTCTGTAGAATTTCTAGTGATAGCCATTTTTTCATTCTCAAGAATTGGTAGTTATTATTTTCACTCCTTTTTTTCTTTTCCTGAAATTAAGACCAAAAATTCTTTTTAAAAAAATTTATTTTATTTTTGTTTATTCTGTTACAGTTGTACCAATTTTTCCCCTTTGCCCTCCTCTGCCCACCCACACCCCATCCCCACAGTCCATCCCCACACCAGTGTCCATGTCCATGGGTCATTTATACATGTTCTTTGATTAGTCCCTTCCTCTTCTTTCCTCCACTCTCCCTCCCTGCTTTCCTCTGGCAGCTCTCAATCTGTTCCCTGGTTCCATGTCTCTGGCTTGTTTCGCTTGTTAGTTATTTTGTTCATTAGATTCCTTTTATAAGTGAGATCATATAATATTTGTCTTTTTACACTTAGCGTAGTAGTCTCCAGTTCCATCCATGCCGTAGCAAAGTGTAGAAATGCCTTCTTTCTTCGTGCTGCATAGTATTCCATTATCTAAATGTGCTACACTTTTTAAATCCATTCATTTACTGATGGTCACTTAGGCGGGACATTTTCAGATATCACACATAGCAATATTTTTGCTGGTATATCTCCTAGGGCAAGGGGAAAAAAAGGAAAAAATAAACAAATGGGACTATATAAAACTTTAGCTTCTGTACTGCTAAAGAAAAGTAAGAAAACAAATAAGCAAGCAAAATATAACCAGAAACATTGAAATAAAGGACAAACTGACAATAATCAGAGGGGGAGAGAGGGTTAATGAGGGAAAATAGGGGAAGGTCCATCCAGGAACATGCATAAAGGACACATGGACAAAGCCAACAGGGGTAGGTTCAGGGTGGGAGGCAGAGATTGGTAGTACGGGGGCCTGTGGTGGGGTGAAAAATGAAGACTACTGTACTTGAACAACAATAATAAAAAAAATGGAAAGGGAACCCACATAAGGGAGAGCATTTTTGCCAGTGATACACTGGACAAGGGTTTGATCTCCAAAATATAAAGAACTCATGCGACTCAATACCAGGAAGACAAATAATCCAATTTAAAAATGGGCAAAGGACCTGAGTAGACACTTCTCCAAGGAGAACATGCAATTAATTAGGGTTGTATATAATGATATATGTACTGGTTCTCTCAAAATGTAAGAAATTTACAACAGTATAGATCTTTTATTACATTTTTGTTACATTTTTATTTTTATTTTTATTGTAGATGATACATCAATATTCACTATAAGCTCTAGAATACATGGTTATAATTTTTCTTTTTAATTCATACATCTAAAATAATTATGGGGAGAAAAATAATCATTTAAAAAATAAGCATTTATATTTACTAGTATATTTATTAATTCCAGTGTCTTATTTTCCTTCCTGTAGATTTTCTTCCCTTAACATTTCTTATAAGACAGGTCTGCTGCTAATAAATTCACTTCTAGTTAACCTAAAAATGTATTGTATTTGCCTTAAAAAATTAGGGGATATTTTTACTGGATATGGGTAATTCTGGAATGACAGGTTTTCTGCTGTCTTTTGGCATTCAGAATTTTTGATGAGAGGTTAGCTATATATCATACCATTATTCTAATATGTTATATCCTTTTAACCTAGCTAGACTGAAGATTCTCTCTCTCTCTCTCTCTCTCTCTTTGGTGGTAAGGTTGATTTTTCCACTTTTGTATTTTACTAAATGTGGTTTGCTGACATCTCTGTAAGTTTGTTTTGTCAACAAAATTGGGGATCTAGTTGGCCATTTTTTTCAAGTGCTTTTTTACTCTGAAAATTATTCCTGATATTGGAAATATAATTGCATGTGTTAAAATTATTTATTTTATTTCACAAGTCATTGAAGTTCTAGTATTTTTTTTTCTATACACTGGACTGAATAATTTCTGTCAATGTGTTTTTTACATATTTCTCCTTTCTTATGGCATCTTCAATATTCTATCAACTTCATTCAGTTAATTTTTAAAAAATTTCAGATACTGTAATTCTCATTTTTATAATTTCCACTTGGTTCTTTTATATATTTTTATTTCTGTATTATATGCATTATTTCTTCATTTCAATGAGTATATTTTTCTTTATTTCTTGAACATAAATATGACAAAGTTTTTTCTTTGCAAACTCCAAAATTGTGGTCACTTTGACTTTAGTTTCTATTGCTTGCTTTTTTTCCTTTACCTTTATTACCATTTTCCTACTATTTTTCATATCTAGTAATTTTTCATTGACTCTTGGACATTGTGAATGGTATATTGTAGATTTTGTTATTTTTGTTTGAAGATGATTTGGTTTTTCCTTTCAATTCTAGTTTACATTCAATATTATTTTTATTAGCTTTAGAAGTACAGCATAGTGGTTAGATAACTAGATACTTTATCCAGTGATCCCTCTGATATTTCCAGTACCCACATGGTATTATACATACTTATTACACTATTATGACTATATTCCCTATGCCATACTTTACATCTCTATTACTTTTTGTAACTACATGTTGGGGACTACTGTGTGCAGTTTCATAAACTGTAGCCCCATGTGAGCTACAGTCTTGAAAGAGGCAGTAAGTCTTGACTGGAAAGCCAGGAATGCAGGTGGTAGGCATGCCCCAACACTAACACTGAGGGTTCCTGTGAGAAATCAAGCCTGATAAATATATTATATCCTTTGAAGCTTGCTTTGTTTTGGTTTGCTGTAGCCCTGTTGATATAATCTAAATGTTTAAGTTCACAGCATAAGGAGTGAACTCCTTGCTTCATGAAATATGCCTTTACAACCATCTGGCATTGGCGTGTCTCACAGACCCTGACCTGAGACAATCTCTGTGTTTCTTCAATTGTCATCTACAAATAATGTCAGATTTTTATGACTGTAGCCTTTTTGACACTGATTGATAAACTACGCATGTATGCTGTATTCCCCTGCACATTCTGATCCTAATAAAAGCTGTTTTGGAGAAGGGCTTGGGACACTCTTCACTAGAGGAAATCACCACCCCCTTTCCCACCAAAACAACAGTTGTATCTGGGATGACTTATCCTCATCCACGGTGGTCAGGAGAGCTCTGTGGGATGTGGATATATCAAAACTACAAACTTCTACCTCTCAATCCCTTCACCATTTTCACCTATTGTGCTACCTCCTTTCCCTTCTGGCAACCATAAGTCTGTTTTCAGTATCTGAGTCTGTTTTTGTTTCCTTTATTTATATTGTTCTTTAGATTGCATGTATAAGTGAAATGATATGGTGTTTGTCTTTCTCTGACTTATTTCACTTAGCATATTACTCTCTAGGTCCATATATGCTGTCACAAATGGCAAGACTTCATTCTTTTATGGCTAAGTAATATTCCACTATATATATGTACCAACATTTTTTAATCCACTCATTTATTGATGGGCACTTGGATTGCTTCTATATCTTGGCTATTGTAAATAATGCTGTAATGAGCATAGAGGTGCATATATTCTTTCAAATTAATATTTTGGGTTCCTTCAGATATATACCCAAGAGTAGAATCTTTGGGTCATAAGGCTACTCTATTTTTAATTTTTTTGTAGAACTTCCATACTATTTTTCCATAATGGTTGCACCAGTCTGAAGATTGTTGGTTTTGTTCCAGCATAAATCTTGCTTGAACTCACAATCTAAACTCACTCACTTCTTTAGTGCTGAAACCTCTGCTCAGTCCTTTCAGCCTTTTATTTGTTGCCTCCTTCTTGTTCATTGTGAATGCAAAGATCAGGGGTCAGCCAAGGCATTTGGCAATATCTTTGTTCAGATTTTAGGACTTCCCCTCTATAGCAGCCTCCTTTTTCTGATCCGCCATTTTATACCTCTTTAGGAGACCTGAAATACATCTTTTTACTTATTAATATGTTAAGACTGCATTGCTCTGCTTAAGTTCTAGCTGCTATAAACCAGGCAGACTGGATATTACTTTCATGTGAAAACTGCATAAATACTGTATACTTCTTTTTAGTGCAGTTGCTCTCTTTCAAGATATAACTCCCCTCCATTTTCCTCCTGTTTTTAGTGGCTCCCCAGTATGTTTAAATTGTGGTCTCTTTGTATATTATTCACATTTTATACAGTTGGCCCTTGAATAGCATAGCGTTTTGGAGGTGCCAACCCCTCATACAGTTGAAAATCCATGTTTTTCAGATTTTATTTATTTTTTAAGATTTTTTTTATTTATTTATTTATTTATTTATTTATTTATTTTTAGAGAGAGGGGAAGAAAAGGAGAAAGACAGGAAAAGAAACATTGATGCAAAAAGGAAACAACAGTTGCCTCTCAAACACACCCCAAAGGGGGGTGGAACCTACAAGCCAGGCATGTGCCCTGACCAGAAATTGAACCAGTGACCTTTCACTTTACAGGATAGTGCTTAACCAACTGAGCCACACCAATCAGGGTAAACATCCATGTATAACTTTTGCTCCCCCAAAACTTAGTTAAAGTTATCTCTTGGTATCATGTGGATTGGTTCCAGGACCTCTCACAGATATCAAAATACCTTATATAAAAATGGTGTAGAACAGTGCATAGTACTCATAAGAAATTGATCTTGTTGAAAATTTGTACAGAAAAATAAAATTCCTCCTAGATTCTACATAGCTACCAGGTTACTAATGTTGCCTAAGTGATTTACCAATGACCCTATGGTTTACTGACTTTAAAAATGGAAATTAAAGGAGTAAGGAATTGTTCAGTATAGTTACACACACACCCAGAGTATTTCTTAGTATGCTTTCTACTTTCCACTTCTACAAAAATACATAATTTAAAACAAAGATTAAAGACTCTTAATTGCCAGATAAGTATCATTTCATAAACTAGTATCTACTTTTCTAAACATTGGTATATCTTTTTTCTGTCAACTTTCCTCTGCCATTTTCATATCTGCAGGTCCTATTTCATATTTTCTTAGCTTTAATTACTTTATTAATATTTTCTTATTATTCTGAATTTTAAATGCTTCCACCTTTATATTGTCCAGTCTGAGCTATATTGCCTATCATTTGAAGAAACTATGGCATCTGCAATCGATATTCTGTAGAGTTTAAATAAATAAGTGACATAAATTATTTAGCCCAGCTTTCTAAATCAACCTACCACATGTGATGGATTCCAGTGCTCTTTATTCCTGGTAAACTAAATAATTTTAAAGCCCTTAAATATGTTTCACATTTTTAAATGGTTATTTAAAATGCCTTGTACTTGGTTTACTTATTATTTTCAATCAATCTCTTCTTAATAACTTTACTCAAATACATAAATATTCTTTATGGGACAACAGGTCAGTAAACCATATTGTCGGTATTTTGACTACTTTTAGAGAACTGGTATTAGTGGATAAAATTCTTGTGCTTCCTTCTTTGGTTGTAATGTACATCTCTATAATATAGTTTAATTAATTAACTATTTTATTCCTTTATTAGTTTAAGAATTTACTTCTCTACTACATTTCAGATACTTTATTAGACAGAGGATATGAACCTTCATAACATATGGTTTTCACCATCAAGAAGAAAAAATGAATACATAATACTGTATACACTATAAATGGCAATTATATCTTGATTTGCTTGAGTCACTGATAGTTTATAACTGTTTTCATGTTTACTTACTTATAGCTCCACTTATATTCTTAAAAGGGGCCTTGTGGGGACAATAAATTCTATTGTCATATATTGTATTTGACCTTAAACCCTATTTTGTAAATGACCTGAATATATAAACTTTTAACAATGTAAATGTAATAGTCAAAGTATCTTCCTATAATATTTGAGTTTATCAACTGAATTTGAATTTTTGTTCAAAATTTATATAATGTATTATTTTAAAAGTTTTTTATTTTCACATTTAATTAAATAATTTTATTTATTCACTATTTAACATTTGCATTTTTTACATATACATATATATATATTATTTGAGAGACATCATCTGATGCATGAGGTAGAAATTTTATGCATGAGAGAGAAATATATACATGAGGTAGAAATTTTAACCTCTTGTATAATACAGGGACAATTCCCCCCATTCATTATATGTGTGTGTGTGTGTTTATACATGTATAGGTATGCATATATACTTGAGATCTTCTTCATAAATCCACTATTCTAATGATATTAAAAGGTAATATATTTAAAGATAAATTTAAAACTTTTAAACCTCTAATAATTGTAATTGTAAGGTGAAAGAGAGATGAAAAGAACTCAGTCTTGAAATTTCTTCAACAGGCAGAAGAGAAAAGCAGAAGGAGTGTATTTCAAGAAAATGGAAGAACAAGGAAAGCAAGAGAGAAAAATGGTGCTTCAGAATTTTATGATTCCCTGGAGCCTGGGAATCATGTGAAGGAAAGTTGGGAGACAGGTGTGGCCAGTGGTGGCTTATCTTCCAAACCTCAAACTGAGACAAATTGATGGACAACAGTTTTCTGATGTGAATTTCTTTACTAGAGAATTCTGACAAGCATAGACTTTAAACCACTTTCGATTATGCATTTAACTAATTGCTTTCATGAAAGAAATAAAATCTTTATGATATGATATATTATTTTTAAATATATTTTATTGATTATGTTATTACAGTTATTCCATTTTTTTCTCCCCTTTACACCCCTCAGCCCTGTACCCCCCTCCCACCATCATTCTGCCACTTTACTTCATGTCCATGGGTTGTACATACAAGTTCTTTTGTTTCTTCATTTCCCATACTATTCTTAACCTCCCCTGTCTATTTTGTAACAACCATCTATGATTCTTATTCTCTGTACCTTTCACCATATTCTCCTCCCTCCCCATCCCTGCTGATAACCCTCCATGTGATCTCCATTTCTGTGATTCTGTTCCTGTTCTCATTTGTTCTTGTTTTTTGTTTTCATTTTTGTTTTTGTTTTTTTAGGTTCAGTTCTTGATAGTTGTGAGTTTGTTGTCATTTTACTGTTCATAAGGACTTATCTAAGGAAAAGATTAAAAATATGAATATTTCATATAATAAGGGCTTGGTGATGATGAACTCCTTTAACTTGACCTTATCTGGGAAGCACTTAATCTGCCCTTCTATTCTAAATGATAGCTTTGCTGGATAGAGAAATCTTGGATGTAGGTCTTTGCCTTTCATCACTTCAGATACTTCTTTCCAGCCCCTTCTTGCCTGTAAGGTTTCTTTTGAGAAATCAGCTGACAGTCTTATGGGAACTCCTTTATAGGTAACTGTCTCCTTTTCTCTTGATGTTTTTAAGATTTTCTCCTTATCTTTAATCTTGAGTAATTTAATTATGATGTGCCTTAGTGTGTGCTTCCTCCTGTCCAGCTCCTTTGGGACTCTCTAGGCATCCTGGACTTCCTGGAAGTCTATTTCCTTTGCCAGATTGGGGAAGTTCTCCTTCATTATTTGTTCAAATGAGTTTTCAACTTCTTGCTCTTCCTTTTCTCCTTCTGGCACCCCTATGGTATGGATGTTGGAATGTTTGAAGTTGTCCCAGAGGTTCCTAAGCCTCTCCTCATTTTTTTGAATTCTTGCTTCTTCATTCTGTTCCAGCTGAATGTTTATTTCTTCCTTCTGCTCCAAACCATTGATTTGAGTCCTGGTTTTCTTCCCTTCACTGTTGGCTTCCTGTACATTTTCATTTATTTCACTTTTCATAGCCTTCACTTCTTCCTCTGTCTTGCAACCATACTCAACCATTTCTGTGAGCATCCTGATTACCAGTGTTTTGAATTCTGTGTCTGATAGGTTGGATATCTCTTCATTGCTTGGTTGTATTTTTTCTGGAGCTTTAATCTGATCTTTCATTTGGGCCATATTTTTTTTTTGACTCAGTGCTCCTGTTACACAATAAGGGGTGGAACCTTAGGTGTTCACGATGGCCAGGCAACCCAGTCGCTGTGTTGTGATGCTGTATGTGGAGGAGGGGTGCAAGAGGGAACAATGCCTCTTGCTCAGCTCTCAGCCAGCATTCAGTCACTTCCTCCTCTACCCACAAGTAAACTGAGCCCTTTTGGTGCTGATTCCCAGGTGAGTATTTTTGTGTACATTCTAGGACCCTGTGGGTCTCTCCAATGAACTCTCCCATGAGGCTGGGAGTTTCTTCTGCTGACTCAACCCACACAGATTTTTTCAGTCAGAAGTGTTGAGGCTTTATTTTCTGGCGCTGGAACCCTGGGTTGTGTGGTCAGTCTGTCTCACTCCCATCTGCCTCACTCCCCAGTTGTTCCTCCTGGTTTATCTGCATGCAATTGTGGAACTACCTGCTCCTTCAGCCATCGCCTTGCACAGTCCACCAGCCACCACCTCACTTGCCTGGTCCTCCAGCCATGGTCTTGCTGTGTGTCCTCTCCACCCCACCTACCAGTCTGGATGAATGTTTCTTCTTTAACTCCTTGGTTGTTGGACTTCCATACACTTCAATTTTCTGGCAGTTCTGATTATGTTTTTATTTTAAATTTGTTGTTGTCCTTCTTTTGTTTGTGCAAGGAAGCAAAGTGTATCCATCTACACTTCCATCTTGGCTGGAATTGTGATATTATATATTAGATATCTGTGAGTTATCATTGCCATATCTCAAACTACTGAATTATTTTTTTCTATGTGAATGTATGTTAATTTTATTTTATTTTATTATTTTTATGCTGTTACAGTTGTCTCAATTATTTCCCTTTCCCCCCTTCCACCCTGGCTGCCCACATTTCCATAGTTAATCTCCACACTGTTGTCCATATGTGGAGTTTCATATATGTTCTTTGACTAATTCCTTCAAATTATTTCAGCAGTGCTCATGGCTCCCCTCCCTTCTTACTACTACGGTCTATTCCATGATTCTTTGTCTCTGGTTGTATTTTGCTCACTAGTTTATTTTGTTCATTAGATTCTTCTTATAAGAGAGATCATATAGTATTTGTCTTTCACCAACTGGCTTATTCCATTTAGCATAATAGTCTCCAGTTCCATCCATGCTGTTGCAAAGGATAGGAGCTCCTTCTTTCTTTCTGCTGTGTAGTATTCCATTGTGTAAATGTACCACAGTCTTTAATCCATTCATCTACTGATGGAAATTTAGGCTGTTTCCAGCACTTGGCTATTGTAAATAGTGGTGCTATGAACATAGAAATGCATGAATTCTTTTGAATTGGGGTTTCAGGGTTCTTAGGGTATAACCCCAGCAGTGGAATTTCTGGGTCAAAAGTTATTTCCATTTTTAATTTTTTCAGGAAATGACACTGTTTTTCACAATGGCATCATCAGTCTGCCTGCCTACCAACAGTACACTAAGAGGTTTCCTCTTCTCCACATCCTCACCAGCACTTGTTTGTTGATTTATTAATGATAGACATTTTGGCAGGTGTGGTGATGTCTTGTTTAGGTTTTTATTTGTGTGTCTCTGATGGCCAGTGACATTGAGCATCTTTTCATATGTCTATGGGCCATCTGTATGTCCTCCTTAGAGAGGTGTCTATTCAGGGTCTTTGTTCATATTTTAACTGGATTGTTTGTCTTCCTGGGGTAGAGTCATATGAGTTCTTTATATTTTGGAGATTAAACCTTCGTTTGATGTATCTTTGGCAAATATGTTTTCCTATACAGTCAGTTCCCTTTTCATTTTGATGATGGTTTCCTTAGCCATGCAGAAGCTTTTTAGTCTGATGTAGTACAGTTTGTTTATTTTTTCCTTTATTTCCCTTGCCCTAGGAGATATGTTGGAAAAATATCGCTACATGTGATATCTGAAATTTTCTTGCCTCTGCTTTCCTCTAGCACTTTAATTTTTAATTTTTAAGATTTTATTTATTTATTTTTGAAGAGAGAGAAAGGGAGGGAAAAAGAGAGGGGGAGAAACATCAATGTGTGGTTGACTCTCACATGGTCCCCAGTGGCCTACAACCAAGGCATGTGCCCTGACTGGGAATCAAACTGGTGAGTGACCCTTTGGTTTGAGCCTATGCTCAATCCACTGAGCCAGCCAGGGCTTTCTCTAGGACTTTTATGGTGTCATGACTTATATTTAAATTTTTTATCTATTTAGAGTTATTCTGGCATATGGTGCAAGTTGGTGGTCTAGATTCATTTTTTTTTCATGTACCAGTCCAGTTCTTCTAAAACCATTTATTGAAGAGGATGCTTGTCTCACCTTTGTCAAATATTAATTGACCACAGAGACATGGGTATATCTGAGCTTTCTCTTCTGTTCCATTGATCTGTGTGTCTGTTCTTAAAGCCAGTACCAGACTATTTTTATTACAGTGGCATTGTAGTATATTTTGATTTCACATATTTTGAACCCTCCAACTTGTTCTCTTTCTCAAAATTACTGAGGCTATTGAAGTCTTTTTTGGTTCCATATAAATTTTTGGACTATTTGTCCTAGTTCTGTGAAATATGTCATTGGTATTTTAATAGGAATTTCATTGAATCTATGGATTTCTTTGGGTAGTACAGACAATTCAATGATGTTAATTATTCCAAACTATGAACACAATATATTTCTCCATTTATTTGTATCTTCCCCCAATTTATTTCTTCAGGGTTCTGTATCTTTTCTGAGTAAAGATCTTTTGCCTCCTTGGTTAAAATTATACCTAGGTACTTTATTTTTGTTGTTGTTGCTATAATAAATGGGATTTTTCTTAGTTTCTTCCTGATAGTAAATTAATGGCATGCACAAATACCATTGATTTCTGAATATTGACTTTGTATCCTACAACTTTGCTGAATTCACTTATTGGGTCAGTTAGTTTTTTGGTGGAGTCTATAGGGTTTTCTATTTGCACGATCTTGTTCTCTGCAGATAATGACAGATTTACTTCCTCCTTTTCAATTTGGATGCCTTTTTTTCCCTTCTTGTTGTCTGATTGTTGTGGCTAGATCTTCCAATACTCTGTTTAATAACAGTGGTGAAAGGTGACACTCTTGTCTTATTCCTAATCCTAAGGAAAACTTTTTTAGTTTTTGCCCATTGAGTACAATGTTGGCTGTAGGCCTTTTGTATACAGCCTTTGTTATGTTGAGGAATGCTCCCTCTGTTCCCACTTTGCTGAGTTGTTGTTTTTTTTTTTCATGAATGGATGTTGGACTTCATCAAATGATTTATCAGCCTCTATTGATATGATCATGTGATTTTTGTCCTTCATCTTGTTTATGTGATGTATTACATTTATTGATTTGCAAATATTCCTTGCATCCCTGGAATAAATCCCAATGATCATGACATATGATTTTTTTAATGTATTGTTGGATCTGGTTTGCTGATATTTGTTGAGGATTTTAGCATCTATGTTCATCAGAGATATTGGCCTGGAATTTTCTTTCTTTGTTGTATTTTTACCTGGTTTTGGTATTAGGATAATACTGGCCTAACAAAAAGAGCTTAGGAGTCTTCTCTTTTTTAAAATTCTTTGGAATAGTTTGAGAAGGGTAGGTGTTAGTTCTTCTTTGAATGCTTGGTATAATTTGCCTGTGAAGTCATCCAGTCCAGGGCTTTTGTGTGCCAGGAGCTTTTTGATTACTGCTTCAATTTTGCTAGTTGTAATTGGTCTATTCAGGTTTTCTGCTTCTTCCTGATTCAGTTTTGGAAGATTGTATCTTTCTAAAAATTTATTCATTTTGCCCAGATTGTCCAATTTTTTGGCATTTAGTTACTCTTAGTAATTTTTTAAAATCATTTGTATTTCTGTGGTATCAGTTGTTACTTTTCTTTATTTCTGATTTTATTAATTTGGGTCCTCTCTCTTTTTTCTTGATTAGTCTGGTTAAAGGTTAGTAAATTTTGTTTATCTTTTCAAAGAACCAGCTCCTGGATTCATTGATCCTTTGAATTGTTTTTTTGGTCTCCATGTCATTTAATTCTAATCTGATCTTGATTATTTCCTTCCTTCTACGTACTCTGGGCTTTGTTGTTATTTCTCTAGTTCTTTTAGATGTAGGGTTAGATCGTATATTTGAGATTTTTCTCTGTTTCATAGGTAGGCCTGTATTCCTATGAACTTTCCTCTCAGGATTGCCTTTGCTGTGTCCCATAGGCTTTGGGTTCCCGTGTGTTCATTTTCATTCATTTCCAGAAACTTTTTGATTTCTTTTTTGATCTCATTTGCGCTGGCAGAACAAAATGAAACAGCACAGATAAAAACCCACACCATCAAAAATACCCTCCAACAACAACAGCAATAGCAATGACAAATGAACAAAGATTAATAAAGATGGGAAGAGAACACAAATATTATAAGAAATGAAAAAGAGTATGAGATGACTAAAGGAAAGAAAAATGATTTTAGAGAACAGAAGGAGGAGAAATAATTAGAAG
Organism: Tonatia bakeri; assembly: GCA_004024845.1. Classification (NCBI taxonomy): domain Eukaryota; kingdom Metazoa; phylum Chordata; class Mammalia; order Chiroptera; family Phyllostomidae; genus Tonatia; species Tonatia bakeri. The sequence continues at coordinate 107,966 of PVIA01004431.1, read as the reverse complement.
CAGGGAAAAGAAAGGGGAACATAAAATTTGAAACAAAAATAAGAAGGGGAAAGAAGGCAAAATGGAGTAAGAAAATGAAAGGGTAAAATATGGTATTTGAAATAAAAAATAGTAAAAAGATAGGATAAAAATTGAAGCAAAAGAAAACATGTTTAGAAGCTACGTAAAAGAAAAATAATGCAAATAATGAAAAAGAACAAGGTGGAATTTGTCTCAACAGAGTTTAGGGCTTGTCTGCTGGCTTTTCCTTCTGGATATGTTTCTGATAATGTCAGATACTGTCCCCATCTAGCTCTAGGCAGCCTGTTCAAGGCTACAAATGATCCACAGCCTGTGGTTGTCTCCTTCAGGCTTGGCTGTATCCAGGATGGACACCAATGCTCTGTACACCAGCTTTTTATCAGCACAAGGCCCAGTGGTGGGTCATCTAACTTACAAAAACACCAGGTACCACTTCCACCTGCCTCTATCTGCAGTTCTATCATTAGTCTTAGCCTTGCCACTGACCCATCTGTTTCTGAGAGGGCTTCCAGTGCATGTAGGAGGATAGGTCCCTGGATCTCCCCAGAAGATGCTATTCAGACTTCAGGAAGGATGGTATTTTACCCTGCCCCTGAACCAACATCTTGGTCTGTTCAAGATTATTTACAAGAATGTATAATTCCTGATGGGTTAGCTGTCCATTTCATGTGAGTAGCCAATCTATGTAAAAGGGTCAGCTCTTTCCTGCTTGGCACTGATACCAGCTCTGTGTAGAAGCTGAGGCTGGGTAGGGCCCTGAATACTACTTGTTGCACCAATTTCAAATCTTTCTGACAACTGGTTTCAGTGGAATAGTATCCTGGGAACCAACATAATTTCGTGGGCTGAAAAAAGTTCAGAAAGCCCCTTTTGGAGTTTCTTTTTCTGTACCCTGTGGAAATGCACCCACCAGGAAGATCCTTACCCTGGCAGGGCTGTTCTGCAGAGTTTCCCCATTGGATGTGGTGTCTGCAATTCTGTAGGAGTATGATGGGCACACCTTTCCCTTCCCAGAGGTTTGCACTCTGGGGTGGAGGGGCTCTGCCTGGCTGCAAAGAATCTAAGGTGCTCAACTCTTGCCCATCTGACTCCCAACCCACTGCCTTTGCATGAGACACAGTCCAGACTCTGTTCTGTGCAGTCCCTGGCTTGCTTGCTAGCCAAGCTGGGTGGAGCCCAGCAAATCCCTCATTGCACAACTGATCTCCCTGCCCAGCAGGATTCAGTGAGAACAGACTCAGAGATCTAGCATGGCTTGTTGTGTCTGAGAAAAGTTCAGAACATGTCAAAAAACAATTTTCCCATTCTGCTGTTCTCTCTACAGCCGCATCAGCAGCAGCTGATCACTTTGTGCTCGGTGTTGAGGGGCAGGAGCCTCCGGCAGACTTGAGCCTGGGGAAACTAGTTTCTTCCTCAGTCCACTCAGAAATATCTCTGTTCTGGCTTCTCCCCTGTGTTGCACCAACCTCTGATCTCTTGGCCCAGCTGGTCTCAGCGGGAAAGAACCTGTAGATCCAGTGTAGCTTGATGTGGCTGAGTTTCAGAACAGGTCCAAAAGAAGCAATTTCCCCCTTCTGCTAGATTTCTCTCTGTAACTGCACTTTCACTCTGGCCCCTTTGCTGGCAGAGCAGCTGCATGTGGGGTCCTTGCCCAGTCATATTTCAGATCCTTTTTTAAAAGTCTCTATGTGGTACCCACGCCACAGTACTGAGTCACTGTCTGATTCTCCATGCATACCACCTCCCCCAAAAGCAAAATGTCTCTCAAGGTCATGGCTGGCTGCAGCTGCAGATGCCTCTCACAGACCGAGGTGCATTTAAGGAGATTGAGCCCCCATCTGGAACTCACCAGGTTGGTGCGACAGCTATGGACATGCTGCTAATTGTGTGTATATAGCCTGGGTCTCCCAGACCCCATATATCCTCCCAAGTCACTCCTGATTAGGGCTGAGGCTCCATGTGCAAGACTGGGACTCCCTGCTCCAAAAGGGGAGGGATCTCCAAAGCTGCAGTTTCTGTCTGGTCCCTTTGCTGCTACAGGCACCGTGCACATGTTATTTCCCCTTCAACTTATCAAATCTCCTTACTGGATGGTATGGAACACCTGTACGCCTTGACTTCAAAAGTTCATATCAGCCAGGGTTCCACTGATTTTTCAGGTTAATTGTCAGAAGACCCACCAAAAATCTGAGTTGAAGACAAGAGCAAGTGGACTCAGCTTCCACCTACTTGGCCACCATCTTCACCTCAAACCACCGACTTTAACCAAATTAAAAATATGAAGTCATTTTGAACTTGAAAGACACAATGAGAAATCATTTTTTACATTTATGATCTTTAACATGCAGATGGGAATGTTAACAGACTTTTCACTCAACATTCTTCTGAGAAGCACCAGTTCACCATCAGCAGTAGAGCATATAAAGAGAGACAAAAACTAATTTTAAAGTATTTTTGTATGGTAAGTTGGAATTAAGCAACAGAAGAAGAACAAGCAGATAAAATATTGAAAATGCCTATTAAAACATTTCAAATAGGAAAGTGCTCTAGAGCTAGAAAAATATCAGTGTCGGATACAGGATAAGACAGTACACCTTAGCCCGGGACAGAAGCTGTTTTCTTGAGAAAGTCTGATGAACTCAGTCAGTGCATATGCTTACTGATTCAGAACTCCCCGGGTGTTATATTAGAAAGAGCAGATGTTGTTGTACTTGCCCACATTACAGAGACAGAGTTCCAAGAAATTGTTGGCCAAAAAAACTCAGTTTCTTCTTACTTACTACATTTTTAGATCATAAAAGTCAATACCTGTATACTATAAAAGTATATTAAAAATATAATGTACAAATAGAAAATAAAAATCAATACAATCCCATGACCCAGAAATACAGGTCATGGTCAAAAACCAGAGAAATTTTTGTTCCCCCAAGATTTTGATGTAATAAAGAATTTCCAAACTAATAGTGAAATCTTGAGTCCTTTACCTGTCTGATATATTCATATACACAGGTATTTTAACATTTAAAATATCAAGTATTTTAACATGTATATTAACATATAAAGAAATATTTTCATGTGGTTCATTTTTCTTCTTCCTAAAGGATTTTAACATTTCTTTTACTGTGTATCTGCTTAGATGAATTCTTTTGGCTTTCCATGCTAATAAGTCTCTTTATTTACTTCTATTTTTAACATTTTTTTAAATTGCTGTAGAATTCTGATTTGAAGTTTTTTTTCTCTTTTCAAAATATGTTATCCCTGTATCTTCTCACTTATGTTATTTCCAACAAGAAATCAGCTTCATCAATTTATTTATTTCTTTGTGCATAACAAATCTTTTATCTCTGGCTGCTTTTAAGGTTTTCTCTTTATAACCAGTTTTGAGAAATTTGATTATGACATGCCTTGGTGTAGTTTTTGTTTTACATTTCTTGTTCTTGGGGTCCATTGAACTTCTTATAGTTGCATCTGATACAGAACATTTTTTACCATGATTTCCTTAAAAAAATTTTTTTGCCCTTCTCTCTCCTTCAGCAATAGCAATTACATGATGTTAGAATGCCAGAAGTGTCCCTATACCTCAATGATGATTTTTATTTTTTAATTCTTTTTTATCTTTGTGTTTAATCTTTTATCATTTCTCCTTCTATGTGTTCATGTTCAGTAAGTTTTCTCTGCAAATGTTTTATCTGCTATTATTTGCATCCAGTGTATTTTTCATTTCAGACATTGTACAGTTTTTCATCTCTAGCAACTTGAGTTTGTCATTTTTATATTTTCCATATTACTATTTAACTTTTTAAGCATATGAAATACATTTATAAGGACCTACTAATATCCCTTTCTTCAACTTTAACATCTGTGTCAGTTTTATGTTGTTTTGATTGATTGATTTTTCTCTTCTTAATGATCTGTATCTTCTTATTTTTTCCTACCAATTTTGATTGGATACCTAACATTGTATATTTTACCTTTTTTGGGTGTTGTGTATTTTCATATTGTTAATATATTCTTCAGCTTTGCCCTGGGATGCAGTTGAGTTACTTGGAAACAGAATGATCTTTCTTGGTCTTGCTTTCAAAATGTGTTAGGTAGGATGAGAAAAGTGATTTATCTAACCAAATTATTTCCCACTATTGAGATACTCTACCTCATACACATGAATTAGGAGGTTTCCTAATCTGTAGGAAAAAGCCTTATTGCTGCCCTTGTGTGAGTGCTCAGCACTGTAACTTCTAAATCTTTTGGGTGTTTCCCTTTTGCTTTTGGGTAGTTTTCTAACATACATGAGTTTATTAATGCCCTGCTTTATGCTCTTGGGGACACGCAAAGACATCTAGAGTTCTTTCTCTGTGCAGCTTTCTCTTCGGTACTCTGTCCTGACAACTCCACTCCTTTGACGTCTTTGGACACTCAGGCCCACCTGGGAGTCTTCCAGGCTCTGCCTACGACCTCCTCCCTTTGTGAAGCTTAAAGACTTTCTCCAAGCACTAGGCTGAAGAACTTGTATAGGGTTCACCTCATTGTTCCCAGTACCTACCTGTTCTTTGTTGCCTGATGTTCAATGCTTGACACCCTGTTTCATAGATTTTGTTCAGTTTTTGGTTATTTCACACAGAGGAGTAAATTTAGACTTCTTTTGCTCCATTTTATCCAGGAACAGAAGTCTCTTACCCTTTTATTGCTCATTTTTGTCAACTCAGAATCTTTAAAAAAAAAAAAGAAAAATACCCACATTCTTTGCCCTTTGCTAACTTATATATTCTCAACATACCTTTCTGTCTGTAGAATTTTATATGTTGGAGCAAGAACAGCTATGCCCTACCCAATGTAGCTATCCCACTGCTGAGTACAATGGCTAGCAGATAATATTTACTCTATATTGACTGATTGAATAAATGAAGAAATTGACTAATATACAAAATTCCAGCTGTACTGCTGAAGGAGATTAATAGCATGCTTATATAATACATATTATTGGAATACTTTGAAACTTCCTTTCGTAATAACATTGAAATAGAAGTTAAAAAAGGGACTGTAGAAAGGACATGCAGGAAAGACTTGCAGAAGTGATTAGCTATTGCTAAGAAGTGAGGTTTGGAACCTGGGCTTCCTCAAAATAAACAGAACTTCGCCTCCTGGACACTGCCCATTGCCAGTCCCAGGGGGTGGGGTGCCATACTTTCAGGTTCACATTTTTGTTTTTCATTTTTACCTTAGATACATTCTCCTTCCCTCTTCCTCTTTCACTGCCTCCCCCTGTATGACATTGTATGTGCTATATTTAGGGAACCTAAAACTCATTTGCCAAATAATTGTGTTGGTAGGGTTTGGTGGGCACTTGACAGTCCAAGCACAAATCTAGAAAGAAGAGAGGGTGAAATCTGTAACTGAAAAATTAGACAAGATTACCGCTTCCTTCCAGCTCTGTGTTTCTCTTTACCTGGAGGATGCAAGGGGAGAAACAGTCCTTGGATTGCCTCAGTGGTGCTCTGTTTCATTTACTACTTTCTATTTATAGCAACTTAATTTAACACTATTTTTCTCTTAATCTGGTATTCCTTCAAAGAATTACCTTGAAATATTTAATGTGTCTTAAAGTAAAGTAAGATGTTATTTGTTTAGAAGCATTTTATACTTTAAACACTATATTTGTTACTTTTTAAATGTTAATTTTCCATGGTTGCATATATTTTTTAAAGATTTTATTAATTTTTAGAGAGGGGAAAGGAGGGAAAAAGAGAGGGAGAAAAACATCAATGTGTGGTTGCCTCTCCAGTGCCCCCTATGGGGTACCTGGCCTACAACCCAGGCATGTGCCCTGACTGGGAGTTGAACCCTCAACTCTCTGGTTCTCAGGCCAATACTCAATCCACTGAGCCACACTAGCCAGACTGTGTTCATATTGAGGACTTATTTAAAAATAAAAAAAGTTAGGGGCACAATCACACTAACAAAATAACAGCTGTACCTATGAAGGCTGTGGTCTTATGTTTCATTTCTCTCAATTAAAATAGCAATGTTCCCAGAAAGCAAAATAAAACAAACCACAAAAATCATTGCCTTTTTGAAGTGAATTCTTCCATGAAAACCATGATGGGTCAGGACACCCTTGTGTATTTTTATCCCTGCCCATCTTGATATATGTCTAATATTTTCTTCTGCCTTTAACTCTGTAAACATTCAATCCTTAGTTAGTGCTTATTTTTGATGCAATCAAATCCACAGCACACCTGTCTCTGTGGATGAAAAGAGAGTGAGTCATTTGAGAAGAGGGCGGTCACATTAACTCTTGGAAGAAGACTCAAAGGATAATTTATAAAATTGGGTTTTTGAGGACATAACATGATGCCCTCATGACTTAAAAGAACTCATGCATCTCCTGAAAGAGGTCATCTGCTCATTTTCACTGAGGGGCTGCACAGCCATTAAATGCCAAATTAAACTCTGCAGCTAATGCTGTAGAGTTTTGTAAAGTAGTTGTAACAAATAGTTGTAAGAAATACCATTCAGAATGTTTATTCTCATTCTGCTTCCCTGTGGCTGCAAATCAGACTGGCTGAACATGTTTGTACCTTGCTGTTCTGCTTTGGAATTTTTTTTTACCTTTAGTGTAGATCCCATCTGTGTTCCAGGGACACATATCTGAGGAAGAATCAAGCCAGTATTACTTCATTGGGTTGTGGCCTTTGATTTCTAGTGGAAACAGCACTCTTCAATTTGTCACTGAGTTCTTCCCCTAGCTGTGCACTGAATGGGGAAAAGAGCATAAAAATGAATGATAAAAGCCAGCCGTCTGCTGGGCCAGAGCAAAGAGAACAGTGTCAGGATGGCATTTCATAATAATAGGGAAAAAGCAATTTGTTCATCTAGGTGAGTGCTTTATCCTCTGGGGGTGTGTAACCTGAAGAAGGTAAATTACTTTTTCCTAGTACCACTTGGTATCCAAGAGGAGGTAATTTACCCCACAATGTCAAGACACCCTGCTTCCACAAATGTGGTTATAGCCCTAGCTTGCTACAAAGAGAATGCTTGCCTCACAGTCAAGCTGATCTCTTTATAAATCACCCAATCCAAGGCTAAGATGTTTCAGAACAGAAGAGTAAGTGTACAAATGAATAGATACTTTTTTCAGGGGTTGCTAGAAGTATGTTTTAATCCCTCCAGTGGTTGTAATTTAACTGCACAGTTCCCTTGGAAACAGATTTTTCTTTTTTTCATTCTAGAATGGTTAAAAGGAAAGTGAACTTTTCTCACTGGTCTACAGGTCCGGAGCCCAGTTTCCCACATGCCTCTACAGCTGCAGCGATCACTTCCTCTGCCTGCTGTTTTAAGACCCACGTGTGAAAAGAAGGTTTTTGTCCACTGAAGTCCCTAAGACAAGCCTGCCTTTTTATGACATAGGAAATAATTTATCACTGGGCTGGGAATTGATTACTTTTGTAACACCTTTTGAGAAAGAACTTTGCAGAGAATAACACTAAATATTGACTCAGACACGGTTAAGCAGTCATATTGCTCAAAGCCACTCAGACTAAATGTATAAAGCTCAGCTTTGCACATCTGCCTTTCAAAAGGTGACAAGATTGCACTGTCATTTGGTTCCACGGTATCTATGAAATGAGGGGAACAGGATTGTGGACACAGATGTGGAGCTGGGGTATGAATTTTCAATTCATTCATTCATTTCTTCATTTACTAAATATTTATTGGGAGCTTACCATTTCTAGATACTGTGATAAAAGCTGGGGTTCAAATATAAACAGCACAAACATAATCATAGTGTGGACAACCTGGGGCTTCCATTTTAGTTAGGTACATGAGTATCAAGGAGGAAACCACACAAATAAATAGAATTGCATTAAGTCCTATAAATGAGAAGTAGAAAATACTATAAAGTATATAGTACAGGGACTTAATTTACTCTGGAAGGAAGGGTGTCAATGAAAGCTCCCTTTTTAAAACTGGACCCCTAAAATGAGTGGGGGTAACAGGGAAGGAGGTGACAGATGGAAAATCCTGATAGAGAGATTAAATTAGGCAGAGGTACTAAGAGGAGAATAAGCCTGAAGTAGTCAAATAATTAAAGAGGAGTCAATGTTTTGGAGAAAATCTGGTAAGGGGAAAATAGCTCAAGATGAGGTTTACTGGTTTGTGTGTCTAATAAGCATTTATATAGCATTTATTCTGTTCCAAAAACAGCTATAAGTGCATTATAAATATTTATGTTTAATCCTTATAATAATCCTACATCTATATACTATTATTATCCCCCATTTGATAGATATGAAAACTAAGAGACAGAGTTTTAATATGAGAGCAGGGAACATGTCAAGAAAATGAAAAATCATGCAGAATATTTAAAACTTTGTCCTAAGAGGAATAGAAATTTATACAATGGTTTTAAGCAGAGGAATACCTTCATCAATTTTTAATTTTAACTGGATATCTCTGATCAGTGCCTGAAGACTGAGACTGAGGTAGGGAGTCTAGCAAGAATAGATGAGAAAATCATTCGGGGTGGGGGGCTATTGCAGGATCCTAGAAGAGAGATGATAGCTCTCAGGTGCTGGCAAAGTGAAGAGATAATTCAAGAAAATTTTCAGGGATTGAAGGAATAGGGCTTGGAGATGGAGTAGATATGGTCCGTGGTAGTGGCAGGTAAACATCGGGGATGATTTTTAAGTTTTCTGTCATAAGTAAGTAGATACAGGACCATTTACTGGTCCTGGGAACACAGGTAAAGAAGCATGTTTGGGTAATGGGGAAACACTTAAGCTGTGTTTCAGCTTGAATGGTTTTCTAGGATATATTTATGTGGAGAGGTAGAGAAAATATTTGAATTTGGGATAATAAAAATTTACAGAAAGATCTGAGAAATATATATTAATTTGGCAGTTAGCTGACATTTATTTATTAAACTTTCTACTTGTTTATTTCTTTTCCAGACTTGAATGTAGACACCAAGTATGAGAATATATTTAAGAAGTTCCAATGCAATTATATAGTCCATGGAAGTAGTGTGAGCTTTGAGAACACAGAAATGTTGCATAGATCATAGTATTAAAGATGCTGGTGCTACTTCTATATAATTGGTTGAGAGGAAAATATGTAGGAAGAAAAGGCTGGACAGAGGCAAAGTGATGACCGAAAGATTCTTTGTCACTATTTTATGGTTTTCCTTCCAATAGCAGAAATTGTTGGCAGCTTATATTCTGAGTTTCTAAGATTTTAACAATATTGTAAAAAGTCTTTATTTCATCTTTATCTCAAATCTCTGCAGAACACAATCTACCATGCTCCCCACTAAAAAATTTCTCCTAAAATCAAGATCTGGAAATGAATGATGCATTATATATATAGTAAATGTGAGACTACCTTATATATATATGTGTGTGTTTGTGTGTATAGACATGTATGTGTGTGTGTGTGTGTGTGTGTGTGTGTGTGTGTGTATGATTTCCTATTACTGAGTCAGATTCCATACTGAAGAGCAGTTTAGGTCATTTTTACTTCCATCATGCCAACCTACAAAATGGAGCATCAAATGGATCTCTAGAAAAACTAACTCCATTTACGTTTTCTTTGTGATAAGCTACTCCCTTGCCATTTATGGCATCTAATAGCATTTTCTGAGAAAAGTGCAAAAGCTTTGGAAGCCATCATCCCTCCTTTACTCTTATAGCCTATTTGCTTTATAACCATTTCTTTATTTCCTCTTGCTATTGTGTATCTTCCAATGATTTTGGCTTTTCCTACATCTTACCCCAAGCTTCTTTTTTATTTTCTCCTCCTGGTTCATCAAGGGATATGTGACATTTTACTGGCATTGAAGCTGAATAAATCTATAAAACATATGTTTATATGTGTGTGTGTATACACAGGGTAGGCCAAAAGTTGGTTTATAGTTGTTTGCCTGAAAAATAATACAATAATTAATAAATAATAATACAAGGATAAACTGTATTTCATGCACTCACAACTGTAAACCTACTTTTGCCCCCCCTTGTATATGTATGTGTCCCTGAATGTATGTGTGACACTGTATCATAAATTGACTTACAAAAAATAGTAATAGACAAACTGTCTTTCCTTTCATTTAATGAACTCTGTTCTTCTAATCAACGTGGAGTCTGAGGGCAGATCCTCAGGCTCCTGAATATGTGCTCTCTGCTCTGTGAAGTGGCTGGAGGTTTTGTAAGAGACGGTTCTACTTTTGACCCCATCTGTTTTCCTCAGGAGTTTGGACAAGAGGATCTGCAAAATTCCTTTGAGCTCTAACATTCTATGATTCACTTTCTGAGTAGAAATACTGGTTTATGGTAAAAGTAAAACAAGAAAATCAGATTTTATAAAGGTATAAATTCTTTGAAGATTTTTCCAAAACAGACTGCTAATTTAAGGGTGTTTGATAAAGCAGACTATAAATGAAAATTGACAGACTTTTCATAACAAAAGCACATGGAAGTCAAAAGGAATAATTACCATTTTTGCAACATTATGTTTCTTTTTCACCTCAGAAATAATAATGCAGACTGAGATATGGATAAGAGTGCATTTCCTCACCCAGGGATTTTAGGCAACTGAATATAAATTGCCTAATAGTAAACCAGTAGTCCCATGAACGGTTCCATATGTTAAAATTCCATGATCCATAAAGAAAGATACAGGTATAAAGTTAGCCTGGGACTTCTGAAGTCACAATGCTCAGTTTCAAAATACAATTTACATGTTTTATTGGTTTCATTTGGATATTTCTATTTCATTGGCCCTAGAAACATTGGTTACTGCCTCCAGAATTTAGAATTTTTGAAGGACTACAATGAGGATAAAAGATAAGGGCAAAATACTTATTGTGGCCTGTCAATAATGCTATGGATATAATCTAGTCTATCAGAAAGCTGTGAGCTATGCTCACATAAAACATGAACAAATATGAGCTTGTAAAAGTAAATGGCCTAATGGAGGCTGTCAACAAGTGGCAGAACAAGCTCTAAAAAATTGGAAAACATCCTCAACATGTTTGATTTCAGCCCAAGAAGAACCTGAATGGCATGGTTTTGGCCTTAGGCAGAAATACACCAAGAGAGCAGCAGGTTCAGCACTGTTTGAATGGGGCATGAACAAGAGGATGTTAACTAGTCCAAGAAAAGTTCTAGACATTTTATAGGATCTCTACTTAATATGAAGAATGGGAAAAGTCCATCTAATTATTAAGAAGTAAAAGTCTTATGTAATGTCAAATACAGAGAGTTGACTTCCATTAACCTTTTAACATATTACTTCCCAGTGATGAACCCAGTGATGGGAACCCAGATATTCCCAGTGAAGAATAAGCCTTAGAAGGGAGAGGACTAACCATTCTTTCAAAAGTCAGGATGGATCTGAAAGTAAGAGTTCCAGGTAGGACAGAAAGGCTTCTATTTACACTGTAAAATTGGAGTCATGCTATCTGTATCTGCACCATGATTTTATTTTTCTTGGATATTTATATTTTTATGTAAACTTTTTTTTAAATTTTTTATTATTACATAACAATTGTCCCAATTTTCCCCCTTTTCCTTCCTTCTCCCAGCCCACCCACTGAACCCACAGTAAATCTCCACACTGTTGTCCATGTTCATGGGTCATTCATACATGTTTTTTGACTAGTGCTTTCCCTTTCTTCCCACCATTATCTCTCTCCCCTTACTCTCTGGTTGCTGTCAGTCTGTTCCATGTTTCCATATCTCTTGTTCTATTTTGTTCATTAGTTCATTTTGTTCATTAGATTCCTCTTATAGGTAAAAACATATGGTATTTGTCTTTCATCACTTGGCTTATTTCATTTGGCATAATATACTCCAGTTCCATCCATGCTGTCCCAAAAGTTAGGAGCTCCTTCTTTCTTTCTGCTGCATAGAATTCCATTGTGTAAATGTACCATCATTTATTGATCCACTCATTTACTGATGGGCACTTACACTGTTTCCAGCACTTGCTATTGTAAATAGTGCTGGACATAGGAGTGCATAGAACATAGGGGTGCATAGGTTCTTTTGAATTGGTGTTTTGGAATTCTTAGGGTATATTCTCAGCAGTGGAAAGACTGGATCAAAAGGCAGTTCCATTTTTAGTTTTGTGAGGAAATGTCAATACTGTTTTCCACAGTGATGGTATCATTCGGAATTCCCACCAACAGTAAGGGAAACTGGGAAAAAATCCTGTTTACTACAGCAATAAGACAAATAAAGGACCTAAGAATAAATTTAACCAAGGAGGTAAAAGACCTTTACTCAGAAAGCCATAGAACACTGCAAAAAAGAAATTAAGAAAGATACAAATAAATGTAAGCATATAATGTGTTTATACTGGAAGAATTGGCATCATTAAAATTGCCATATTACCTAAAGCAATCTATAGATTCAATGCAATACCTATTAGAATGATAATGGCATGTTTCACAGATCTAGAGAAAATATTTCAAAAATTTATATGGAACCAAAAAAATACCCAAAATAGCCTCAGCAACCTTGAGAAAGAAGAACAAAGTAGGAGGCATCACAATGTCTGATATCAAACTATATTATAAGGCCACTATAATCAAAACAGTCTGGTACTGGCATAAGAACAGACACATAGACCAATGGAACAGAATAGAGATTCCAGAAATAAACCCTCGTCTCTATGGTCAATTAATATTTGACAGAGGGGACAGCAGCATAAAACAGAGTAAAAATAGCCTCTTCAACAAATAGGGTTAGGAAAACTTGATTGGTACATGCAAAAAAATATATATGAAACTAATTTACACAATATGCTAGAATAAACTCAACATGGGTAAAAGATTTTAACATAAATCATGATGCCATAAAAATTCTAGAGAAAAACATAGGGAAATTTCAAATATCACATGTAGCAATATTTTTTGCTGATACATCTCCTAGGACAAGGGAAACAAAGGAAAAAATAAACAAGTGGGATTACATCATATTAAAAAGCTTCCATATGGCTTAAAGAACACCATCAGAATGAAAACAGAACTGAATTTATAGGAACCGTATTTGCCAATGATGCATCAGACAAGGGTTTAATCTGCAAAATATATAAAAAACTTATAAGACTCAAAACAATCCAATTTAAAAAATGAACAAAGGACCTGAATGAACACTTCTTCAAGGAGAACATACAAACAGCCCATGCCCATATGAAAAAATGCTCAACATCACTAGCCATCAGAGAGTTGCAAATTAAAACCACAGTTTTATCACCTCACACCTGTTAGAGTGGCCATCACCAATAAAACAACAAAAAAACAACTGCTGGCAAGGATGTGGAGAAAAGGATACCCTCGCCATTATTTTCTAAATAACATTATTTTTTATTACCACACTGGATGCTCCTCAAGGACAAATGCTATGCTATTTTCATCTTTGATCACACAAGGGTGATTATAATGGCTAGCCTATAATAAATGCTCAATAAGTATTTAGTGACACTAAATACCAAAACCTGACAGAAACCTGAAAGAACTGGAGCTTCATAAAATTTTTAGTGAAAGTCAAAAGGCTTGTAAAAGTACTTGGAGATGAGGGGAAGGGCACAGAGGGGCAGACCGATGCCTGGGTTCACAAATGACAGACAAAATGACAACTATCTCTCCCTTTTGCTTCATTAATCTATTGGGACCTTACAACTGGAAAGAGAGAAACAATCTCTTAGAAGTAGAGACCTAATGTGAGAACATTTCACTTATTGAGAAGTCTTGGAAAATGGTACAGATGTTGATGTGCTTGAAGAATCACAGAGAACAGAAGTGCCAGACTTCTGGAAATGTGAGAAAACATTGAACGATTATTGGGAAGAGGTGAGTGATGCAAGAATGTGATGGTCTACAAATGAAATGGGGTGATTTTCAGCAGAATTTTAGAATGAATTATCAGGCAAATTCAGACCAACAGGATCAATGCTGGCATTATCATTTTCCAGCTATGACTTTCAGTAAGTTGTATAACTTCACTGTCACTCAGTTTCCTCAGCTGTAAAATTGGGATAGTTTTAGTACCCATCTTCTAAGGATACTGTGAAGATTAAACTCTTTAAGGCATGTCAAAGATTGTAGCTACATAGTAAGTACTCAATAAGATTGATTATTATTTATTATTATTACTATTATTACATTACTAACACTTAAAGTGATTATCATCAGTGTATATCTATAAAAGAGTAAACTATACTTTACAAACCTATTTTCAATTTTTTAAAAGTCCTTAGATTGCTTACTCATAGATGTGTTTGGATGACAATAAAGCTCCTTGACACAGTCTTCACAGAGCTCCCCATAAGAGTACTGGTGACACCATTTGTGAGCCATGTTCAACAAGGAGAATATAATAATATTTGGAGGGCAAATGAGTTACTATATTTTCTACCTGTAAAAGCTATATAGGCTACTTGAAGAACTTATATCAAGATTTTTTGATCATTATAAACAATTTTATAATAATTAAAATTACTAACTTTTAGATCAGAAAGAAAACCAAAATCATTTTAGTTCAAATGTTCATAATTTAGGTGAAAAATTACAGGTAAGAGAGAGGTTTCATGCATTGTCCAGAGGAACAGTTAGTGTGTAGCATAGTTGAGATTTGAACACATATTTTTTTGGTGCCAAGTATGTTTCAAGCCACTCTCTGGTAAGAGGAAAGTCAAAGTATAGATCATATTGTTTTTCCTTATGAGGAGTTATTTTCTCACCAGTCAATAATACAAAGTGGAGGTGCCCATTGACTGGTCATAGTGCCTCATGCCAGGTGCTACCTTGCCCATCTTCCCAGATGAAATGCAACCTGAGCTTCAGTGGTATTCACTGAGAAGGTTTAGGCAATTTTCTTGAAGTTGCAAAGAAATTTAAGGTTTGGGGCATGTTTGTGTATAAAGTGTATTTCCCTGAGTAGCACAAAGCACAAGGCTTCACTACCTGGGCTTTGTTTTTCAAACTCGTGGTCAATTTTTTTTTTTAAATTTAAATGCCTATAGGTTATGTAATCCTCTTTTGGTCTGATAGAGACTTTAGCACCCCTTATTTTTCTGCCTCTTGAAGTCATTTGAGTTTTGATCTCTGACATAGAGCACAAAAGTGTTCCCCACAAACACATCTTCATCTCCAGACACTCTCCTTTACATGAAGCATCTTTTATTTCCCCTTCCAATGTCAGTTTTCCTATTCTTACCCACTTTTCCCAGTAAGCACCATTCCTCTTTGCACTATGTGCTGCTTCCTTTTTCTACCAGATTCTAAAAATGTGATGACTCAGACAATTACAGAATGTAAATGCTTGTGAGGAAAAGGGTGGGTTCTGGTTTCAGTGCTTTCTATTTTGAGGAGGAAAGGGGGGTCCTACAGTGAACAGAGAGAGGCATAAATCTGTGAAATCGCTTCAATTTACGTCTTCACCTGTATTTTTCCTTCAATATCTAAAATCAAACACACTACATCACAACATGAATTATTTCCTTTCAGAAATTCCCATCAATGCTATATAAACTCATATTTTTTCAAAGTAATATAATAGTGACACCCCTTTTGGGGAGGAAATAATCCTAGTCTTTTAGTGTTAAAAATACATTAACCACATGCACCAGGTATATTTGTAAATTTCCTTATATTAACTACCAAGAAAACACTTGGGTTCAAGCTGTCTTTTTCTAATCTTAAATTTATCTCTGGACTACAGAAAGTGATGAAAGAATTTTTAGCTAATTCCAATCCACTACACTCACTTATTTAAAAAATACACTTATTGAATGCCATTTATGCTCTGGGCACTGTGTTATTATCTCCGCATTCCCAGTGTCTAAGACAGAGAGCTTCTGCTCTAGAGGAAATGACAACATTACTGTGGTTTTTAGTTTTATGAAATCCAGTGAAGAAGGAGGTCAGCAAGAACTGGACCAGCCTGGGAAAGAAAGCTTCATGATCAACTGAGGACTTCAGTGCACTCCGTGGGATTTGGATGAACAAAGGAGATAAGGAAGGAGTTCTAGACAAAAAGAATAGCATATATGGGGACATAGGAATGTAGCTGGTAATAGAAAAAGAAAGTTGATTCCAGAGGAAGGTAAGCACAGTATGAAAAATTAGCAATGAAAAAGGTAGGTACAAAAGTCAGTTTCAAAATTTTATTCTTAATGAATTTATATGGCATGAGACTATGCTCCAGAAAGCGAAACTCATTTGCCTAGTGAGTGTTTCCTGAACAGTTCTCTTTGCCAAGCACTGTGCCAGAGTTCTGGAATAAAGAGGTAAATAAGTCACAGTCCCTTTAATTAAGTACCTTATAGTCAAGTGATCATAATTCAAGTTCTTTTCAAATGCAACATGCAGCACCCTTCTCCTCATCCACACTAGTTTGGAAAGGTGGCAGGGAACCACTTGAAGGAAACTACATAGGGGGTAAAGTACAAGTTAGTTGAAAAAACTTATCCCAAATCTATACCAAGCACAAGCTCTTTCTAGACACCAAAAAATAAACAATACCAACAAATTTCCCTTTTTGTTAGCATTCACATATTCACTTATTTCTAATTTCAAATTTTATCCCGCTGTATATTAGGCACCATGTCAGATTATGGGGATTCAGAAATGACTGATAAATTCATTCTATATCCTTCTTGAGTTTATAATATATCATGTCTAGAAGATGTACAGAGTGATAGAGAGAGATGTGTAACATAAATTTAGAAAAACAGAGTAGGGAAGAAATCTGGGAGTGTTTCTTGGAAGAAGTAAAACTGAGGATAAGTTAGAGTTTTCTAGACAAAAAATAAAATGAAAATTGTTCCAGACCTAGGGAACAGCATGTAAGAAGATCTGGAGAGAAGATAAGGTTCATTTGATGAAACTCAGAGAAGCTTATTGTAATATGAATAATCTAGGCCTTTTTGATTTTGCCCAAAAGGCCATCTCCATGTAGTGATATATTCAAAATAAACAAATGCTAATAACAAAAAGCTTGGAATTATAGTAGTAAGTCATACAACCCATAGCAAATTCCTAAAAGTCCTTTTTAGACTTTGTCTCTATCTGGGTCCTTTAGAAGCAGAACCTGAGACAGGAATGGGGTGCATGTCATTCTTTCAGGGAGTGTTCTTCAGGAAGAACCAGTGGAGGAAAACGGAAAAACAAATGAGATAGAGCTGAGCAAGGATGGGATCTCCAGTAAGGCCTAACCGTGGCCTGGTATATCAGGAAAAGGCTCTGGAGCATCAGCCACACCAGAGAGATCCCCACCCACAGCTGGGGAAAGAGGCCTATTCTTTTATAACCACAATAAGCAGTCATGGACAAAAGGTTTAATATTGGGGACATAATTTCCTTGTTTTGTTATATATCATTTTACCCTTTTGAGCTTCTTCCTTTGTCTCCATTATCTTGACCACACAATGATGTCCAGGGCTAAGAAATATAAAATCTCAGTAATACAAATACGGGTCCCTTCTTAGAAAGTTGAGATGGGAGGAAAACAAGCATGCTTATGCTGTGATGTTTTTGCCAGTCTTGCTGGGCTGCCGAGTGGGAAAAGTGGAGCCTGATCAGAAACTAAGACTGAAGAGGTAAGCAAGAAGCCGGGTGATGGGAACAGAAACGTGTCCAACTGAACTCAGGATAAACTTAATACAACAGAATCTGTCAGATGAAGGTCTAAAAATTTGGACGGCTGTGTCCCAATGTGGCTCAGCAGCCTTGACAGTGTGTGATGGCCTGATTCTTCCAAAGTGACTCATGGATTCCTGAAAGAATCATAAACTTAGTTTTGCTATTGTCTAGAAGTTAGGGCAAGTATTTTTCTGTCTTGTGATTGGGGTTGGAATAACATACTCCTACAATGATTTTTGGGGACCATAAAAATAGCGAAATCTGCCTGGAACTGCATCCTCTACATGTCTCCCGTGTCTCCCCCACCCCCTCAAATTTGATCTTTCCCAAACAAACCATTTTTTATGTATTCTGGTATTTGAATTACCATGTTTTCTTTATTTTCTAACCACATTAGTTGGTATCCTCTTTATGGTTTAGAACTTTATATTCAAGATAAAGAATTTCTTTTACCTGTCCTCAGAATTCAAGTACTTTGAATGTTATGCTTATCATGATTGTGAATTAATAAGAAATCTTCCTTTATGAATAGTACATACAGAACTTAATTATTCTGTTTAGACAACAACTCTTAAAATATAATAATGATGTATTCAGTTTCCTGATTCCAGGAGCATGTGGTCAGTTAGTGTATGTTTATAAGCCACCATTCTGCTTTCAGTAATGTTCTTGACCCTTTTGGAGGTTATGATAGAAAAAAATTGAAAAGAGTCTTGCTTCTGAGAAGATAAAAAACTAGTAAAAAGAAATAAAATAAGAGCAAGTTAAAATACTCCACATTAAAGAACAAAATTTACAAATTTGTGATGTCTCAAGAGGCACTCAATTCTTTGAAGGGCAAATTTTAGTGTTTTATGTTTTATTTCACAAAACTTAATGACTAACATTTGCCATTCAACATTCTTACAGAAGATGATTAAATAGCCCATAATATCCAAGTACTCTGAAGTTATTTTGGAAATAAAATGGATGTGATGGAAGCATATAGACAACTGGCAAAAATGGTTAGTATGATCTCAGCCTAATATTAGCAATTCAGTTTCCCAAGTATCATGAGCATGAGAATTGACCAGTTGGCTTTAAAAATACAGTTTCCAGGGCTCATCCAATACCTAGTGAATTTTGATTTCTTGGTTCAAGGTTTTCATTTTCAGGAAGCACTATGGATGATTCTGATGTTTGTCCACACTTGAGAACTGTGCCCTAAGGGTTTCTTTCAAAGCTGATGTATCCAGATCTAGAATACACCTAGGGAGTTTATATTCAACTCATGCTCCTGAACTGTCTGTCCTCCAAAAGGTTTGAGGGATCATTTTTTTTATTATACCCTGAATTCTCTTGTTATATACTTTCCAGGAGTCTTCGGAATACATAAACAAGGAAGAATTCATGACTTACCCATTCACTATACCATTTCTAGAACCACCCAGAGGAAAGCCTAGAAATACATAGATTCTGAGGTTATTTCTGAACCCCAATAAATCAATCCAAATAACATTTCTTTGTTGAATACAGGAAAGAAATTGTTTTTGGTATATAGCTGTAGGGTTCATGGGGCAGACCCACATCTTGGAAGGAATGACAGCTCCTGGCGTTACTTCTGAGTCCCGTAGCTTCCCTAGAACATGGCAGTAAGTCAAAGGATCCTTTCAGAACACCAGAAGAGCTTGGCGAACAGTCAGAAACAAGGCAGTTGAAGGTAACTGATCTGGAATGCTTATGACCTCTATTTTTATAGGAAAAGTGAATATGATTTGTTCAGGAGAATCTTCCACAAGACACAAAACTTCTTTAAAACTTCTGTTAATAAAAACAATAAAAGAAATAGCATACATGGAATTCTTGTAAAAAATAGAGAGAAAATATTTACAACATACATGAAAGATAGAGAATAACTAGCAATAATAGGAGTTCCTGTTTATTAATAAGGAAAAAGTAACAACCTTGTGGGAATGTAGAGAAAATGTATGAACAAGTAACTCACAGAAGAAATAACAATTGGCCAAGAAATTGAATGTGTGAAGCTTATTTCTGACTAATTATTTTTCACTTGCTGTTTCCTCTACTTGAAACTCTATCGCCTATAGATAACCACATGGCTTATCCTCTCACTTCCTTCAGGTATCTCTTTGAATGACTTCTTGTCAGAAATACCTTCCATGCCCACATGGGGACCCTATCTGTCTAACCACTATATCCCCATCTAATAAGAGCACCTAGGAGAGGCCTTGCATATTGTAAGTATTCCAAAATACAAATTTATTTTTTGAGAGGGGAAGGGAGGGAGAAAGAGAGGGAGAGAAACATCAATGTGTGGCTGCCTCTCCCGTGCTCCCTGCTGGGGACCTGGCCTGCAACCCAAGCATGTGCCCTGACTGGGAATCAAACTGGCAACCGTTTGGTTCACAGGCCAGTGCTCAATCTTCTGAACCACACCAGCCAGGGCTCATTAAGGCAATTTTTAAAAGATTAATAATATTCATGGTTGGTAGAGTGAAGTAGGTACTCCTAGATACTGCCAAATTTCCCTCTAAAACATGACACTAATTATAAACCTTTTAATTAAATGTATCATATTAAAAATCCACACACCTTTCAATATAGCAATGAAGCAAGCACAGATTTTTGTTTTGTAACAGTAACAGTGATACCAAAAACTCAGAGGCAAATTAAATGTGCATCAAAGGGAAAGTAGTTAAGTTACTACATCCATATAATTAAACTTTTAAAATAATTACGTATTTCTATATCAACAGTAATAGAAAAATTTTTGAGAGATATGTGAAATGACAAATGCAGAGGAGTGGTTCCATTTCTGAATACATTTTGTACATCTATATTCATAAATTCCACAAGTAAAGCTCAAGAATAATACATATGAAACCATTTACAGTGTTTTTCCTAGGGGAGGGTAAAGTTTGGTCAGGTCTGGGTATGGAGTGGGAACTGTGCTTGAAATCGTCCCTTTTATGTGCTTGCCCATTTTTAATACAATTAGCATGTATACATTGCATTATCTGAGACATAAGATAAAAGGGAAGCTGAATCAAAGAAGTTAGTATAAAACTATAAGCTAATAAAGAACATCTTCCACAATTTTTACCACACCTTCAGGATTTGGGACAAAAATGGGACTGCCGGTTCTGCTGCCTCCAAAATGGGTTGCAAGATGCAGTCACTGACTAATAGCTAAGGAAAATTGCCTCTCATGACTCTCCTTACTTTGATGTTTTCTGAGACCTGCATGGTCCTTCACAGGGACGTGCTGGATCACTATGCTGTCCTCTTGCCTCTCAACTGCCCTGATCCTAGGTCACCTGAGCATCTCTGTGAATCAAGCTTTAATGACCCAGAAATGTATTTCTTACCAGAAAAAAAAAAGATTCTCTAAGATCATTCTAGTCTATGAAAGCACAGCTAGTAGATTTTTAGGAATAGTCTGGGAAGACAGTATCTTTTGAAAGAACTGTAGGTAGAAAATCTCTAAGGGAAAAACTGAATAAATGCATATTTACCATTCATTACATACCCAGCAGAATCTCAGGGTATGTACTCCTAAGAAACAGTTTTCACAAGTTGAGCAGCTTGAAAACTGCTATAACAGGGTGACCAACCTTCCCCTGTTTTCCTAGGACATAAGGGTATACTGGGATGCAGGACTTTTAGTACAAAATTAAGATAGTTTCCAGAAAATTGGGACAAGTTGGTTACCCTACAGGATGAGGAGCAAGACTGATGCAACAATTATTAAATAGTTAAACAAGTATTTAATAAATACCTAATAGAGGCTACACAGTGTGCTAGACACTAAGGATTACAGCAGTGAACAAAACAGGTGCCTATTGAATTCTTTCCCTTGTAGAATTTAAAACCATTTCTTGAAAGAATAAAAGAGTAATACCGATTAAACCACACTGATTTTACCATTATTATATATGGTTTGGTTAAGTGCTATAGTCACTCAAGGAGAGAGAGCTATAGATTTTTGAGGAAGAGAAAGGAATTGAGCAGATTCTTGAAGAGATGGCTGAATTTTATTATCTCAGCTCCTTGCATATGGTGGATCCTCAACAGACATTTGTTGAATTAAACTGATATAAATTTTGGAGCAAATTTTCATTCATGGATTGAAACCAAAGAGGAAGAGAAAGCCATATGGATTGGAGCCTGGCTTCTGTTTTGGGCAGACACTCAAACGTTGCTATTGTTACATGCTCTGAAGTTTTGTCCTCTAAGTCTCCAAATCAAGAAACAGATTTTTATTTGTTCATTTACTTACAGATATTGCACTCTGGGGAACTTATTCAAAATAATTTACAATTGGTTATGTAGCTTATTAGGTAGATTGAATATTTATGAGCAATAATGATGACTGCCCCTTTCTGGAATGAAAGCTGTTGTGTAAACTAATTAACAAAAAAAAAAAAATGTGGGAGAACAGAGAACAACAACTTGGAGCCCTTGTGGAAACTTTTCATCAAGCTGTTAGGTCTGATGATTCACTCTTTGTTCTGTATGCCAAAACTGTCAGGTAGACAGAATGCCAGTGCCATTGGTCAGGATCAATATTGTGATGTAAAAAGCACAGTATTGTTATTTGGGGGGGGGGGGCTGAATTCCACCTAGGCTTTGCCAAAAACTGTGTGACTTGAGAGTAGTCACTTAAACTTCTCTGACTATAGTTTTCTCATTTCTAAAATAAGAAGGCCATTTATAAGTACAATTCTAGCAATAATAGTCTGGATTTTTACTATTATTTTTATTCTGGACATCTGCTAATCATTACTTTGTCATTAAATTTGCTTTCTCAAATTTAATAGATTTGATGACATGCTACAGCATAATTTATACTAACTATACTTTATGATAATGACTTCTGAATGACATGTATGAAAGTACTTAATCTTAACAGTAACATCTTATCTTGTTTTACAACAGACCACATCACATTGCTTTCTGTAGTTAGGTACCTAATCTTGATTCAGTCAGCTACAGGGGGGAAATCTGAGCCAAGTGTTAGAAAATTTAGCCCATTTAGCCATCCATGGGCTGATGAGTTCTCATAGATACTGGAGGTCAAGTGTGGACACTAGGTTAGACCAAGAGGTAATGTATTAACACAAGAGGGTTAAATATAAGTAATTTTTCTAATGTGTATGGGATAGTCCAAGCTTCAGGTTGACAGGTATATTCTAGGAAACTTAAGTAGGGCCAAAATCAGTACACGATTTTCTTGGCAGGTGTTGCTTCTCCAAAATTAAGGTTTACATTTAGAAATAACAATTAAAATGTCAAAACATATCAGCCTTCTTTGGCACCCTACTTTGAAATTAGCAAACATTTACTATAACAAAATCCTTCTCCGCATTCATTATCAATTTCATGTAATATATAATTTTTTTAAAGTTCTAAGTATTGAATAACTGACAAAGTTCAACAAATGTTGGTTGTTACGCAGTTTTGATCCCCTTTCAAGGTGATTTTTAGATTTTGCTACCCATGTTCTATTCACACATCTACTTCTAATAGCTTTGTGACAATAGGAACCTTTTCGGTGACACATCTTTCATATTTGTAAAATTGTGTGCAAATATCTTTGGAAAAGCTGTCTACATTCATGTGCCTTTATAAATTTATCACATGCTCCTTTACATTCTGCCATTCATCCAGTAAATATTCATTAAGGGCTTTTAATCAGTGGAGTGTGCATTTGCAATTTATATCATTTTAAGTGGGTACTGGAAATTCCAATATCTGAACTGCCACACGATTACGCTCATGACTTTCTGATTAAATATCACAAAAGAAAATTCTTCTTGTGAAGTCAATTCTAACTCTCTACATAATTACTTTCTGATTTAATGTGCAAAATGTGCTTACTAAAATAATATTAATTTAGAGGGTTCCTTTTGTAAATCTAAATTTTCTTTATTTAACCCCCCAAATCCCAACTTTTTTGTATTTTTTTAAAGATTTTATCTATTTATTTCTAGACAGGAGAAAGGAGAGAGAAAAGAGAGGGAAACATCAATGTGTCATTGCCTCTCATGCGCCACCTACTGGGGACCTGGCCCACAATCCAGGCATGTGCCCTGAGTGGGAATCGAACTGGTGACCCTTTTGTTCACGGGCCGACACTCAATTCACTGAGCCATGTCACCCAGGGCTTTTTTTTTCCTCAAAGATTTTATTTATTTATTTTTAGAAAGAGGAAAAATTAGGAAGAGAGAAAGGAAGAGAAACATTGATGTACAAGAGAAACAATCAATTCCCTTTGGCAAGTCCCCAACTGGGGACCTGGCTTGCAAGCCAAGCATGTGCCCTGACTGGGAATCAAACCAGCTAGCTTTCAGTTCACAGGTGGGCACTCAGTCCACTGAGCCACACCACCCAGGAAAACTCCAACTTTTTCATCGATAAAATACTGTGTACAAAATACAACAGCTAAAATTAGCAGCAAAGGTTTGAATTCTAGTTTATCTAATTCCATAGTCTAGGTGGTCCAACACTATCAAGACAGTGTGCTTTAAATATATGTTATTGAGTGTATTTTAGACTATCAAAGGGAAGAAGGTGTTAATGTATATTTAACAATAGGAATGAGACATTTTGATTGTTTATTGTTCTTGAGCAGGGATAACTTTAGAACAACAATTTAAGAACTGGAAGTAGCAGCAAAACTAGTTTGGGTGTATTAATTGGAATTAATTCTTATGCTACTATATACAACTGCTTGATAAATGCTACTGTAGCAGTTACTGTAATCTAAATTTTTACTTGTCTTTTGAAGAAGTAAGAATGAATTTTCAGAGCAACTACACAATTACGGGTGACTAGTGAAGCACATAAAAACTCACAGTCTCCTTGAATCAGATTTAGGATGATGCAATACATTGTACACGATGTTTAAACTGTGATAAATCCTTAATTTCATTATTACTTAATTACATAGACTAGCTCACTTGTCTTTCAGTTGAAGGCACTGAAGGCAAGCAGATTGGAGGCAAGGAGCAAAAAAATGAGATATTCTTTAGATTTATTCATTTAATAATTTTTAGGTAAACAGGCTTATGAGGCCTTCATAAAGTTGAAGGTTAAAATTTTCAACTTTATGAGAAAACATTAACTGAGCCCCAAATTTTACCTTTACCATTTTAACTACTTATAAAAAGAAATAACTACACATTATCCACACAGTTAAAACTAGAGCTTTTCTTTGTGGAATTTGCAATCCACCAAACTAGTTCATCTGTTTTAAAAGACCTCTTTCTTTCCTTTGACCCTCTGCCATACCCAAATGTCAAAGTCTTACACTCCTTTAATATACATTTATTTATTAATAATGACTGGTTGCTTTATGCTAGACATTGTGTTAGATACTGGGAAAACAAAGTCAATTGAAAGGGAAAATATGGCTTCTATCCTTACGGAGCTTACTGTCTAAGCAGGGGCACTTGGTCTGGTGGCCCTGGGGTTCATCTCTGAATCTTCAAATAGGTACCTGAATGTCACTTAAAATTGTAAGCTAAATTTGTGTGACTCTAAATGTTTCTAGAAAGTAGATCTAAAGTACGTACTAGAACCTCAAAAATCTAAGTGTAAATGACTCCCCCAAATGGTTAAAAAATTGTTCTAAACGGGAAAGATATGTAAATGAAAAATGATTTTGATAAAAGTGTGCATTTTTCTACAGAAGCAGAGAAAAGTCATGCAAATGAAATTGTGGAATAGATTATAACTGAACTTAGGTTTAAAGACTGAAAAGTATATGATAAGACAGAAGGAAATCCTAGGCAAAATGTGCTGGTAGGCATAGGGCATTTAATAGCACAATGATTCGGGGTCTCTGAAGGTAATTTGCTATATCCTGCTTGGGGGTGAGGGCAGCGGATGAAGAAGCAGGGCATGAAGCAGGAGGTTTGAATATTTTTTAAACATCATATAGCATCCATTTATTCATCAACAAAATTTGTTGAGCACCTGCTGTGTGTCCAACAATGATTGAGACACACGGTCCTCTATCTTATAGAACTAACATTCTACTTGGGGGATACAGGTGGTTACCTCATAGATAAATTTATTTCCAGATTGTGGCAACTACTGTGAAGAAAACAGGATGGCATGTAAGTAAGTGACCTGAAGAGTAGGTTTTGGTTTTGTCTTTAATTAGGAAGTCAGAAAAAAACCTTTGTTTCCCCCTTTTTTTCTGAATTATTTTTTAATTATTATTTATTCTATTACTGTTGTCCCAACTTTTTGCCCTTTGTCTTCCTCCACCCAGCCCACCCCACACTCCCACAGTCCATCCCCACACTGTTGTCCATGTCCACGGGCCATTCATACATGTTCTTTGACTAGTCCTTTCCCCTTCTCTCCACCATTCTCACTGCCCCCTTTCCTTGGGCAGCTGTCAGTCTGTTCTATGTTTCCATGTCTCTGGTGTTTGAGTATTAAGCCTAAGCAGATGCCTTATGTGCAAAGACACCAGGTTTAGAAATCCTTTTGTTACTTTATACCTTATTTAAGACAAATATTGGGTAAAGACAGTGAATTTGAAATCTGAAATTTGCAGCAAGAAGATAGATCAAGACAAGCTGAATGCAAAATAAACAAACTAAAAAAAAGAAAGAAAAGAAAAGAAAAAGGAAGAAAACTACTCTAGGCAAAAAGGAGTGAAACTGAATTGAAGTTATTACTGAGGTTATGAAGAGGGTGAAACCAAGGGCTGCACTGATAAAACAGAATCCTTAGCTGGCTAACTTTCTGAAAAGAGGACTAAGTGAGATGAAGTTAGGGTATATTATTTAATACTTCAGTAGCACACATGGGCTAAGGATTACAAGAAGAGAAGTACATTTGAAAGAAACCAAATATAGTTTTGAACATATTGAGTGTAGATTTCAATGAGATAATCAAGTAGAGACATACAACACATGGTTATCATACAGGTTCAGGATTCAGACAATAGCTAGAACAGGAGATATAAATTTGGAGACATCAGCATATGGTGGACATATAAAGAATGTTGTCATCAGGGGAAGTACTTGGCATAATAAGAGAGGAGATCATAGAATGATAGTAGGACACATACCAGTAAGAAAAGAAGGAGGAAATTGGGGAGGGGGTTGTTGAGAAAGAGGAGAGAGAGAGAGTTAAAAAACTAGACGAGAAACTAAGGAAAGAAGGACAGAGTGGCTAAAAGTATCAAATGTTTCAGAATCATAAATTAGGATTAAGGCTGATTCCACTGGATTGGCATGCTGACTGATGTGTATAAAGATTTTCCTTCTTGTTTTGTGAGTGAGTGGGAGGTACATCTCTAGTATCTTCTTCTCCAAGGATCCATCCCAGATTCTTCTCCCACATTGATCTCTCTCAGCTTCGATACTCTCACATCATGCTATTTAAACCATTATATTCCACTCTACTTTTTCCAGTATATGTGTATTTCATTTCCTCCACTGGAATGTAAATTCCAAGATGACAAAAATCATGCATTATTTATCATTGTATCAAAGATTAGAACCTATATAGTTATGGGCATGAAATAGACTCTTAATAAATAGCTGCAGAACTGAATTAAGTTATTGTGTTTTATTAATACATCTTATCTTCTTTAATTAACTAAGTACTAATGAAATAGTCTTTGCTTGAGAAATGATATTTTGGCACATTGCTTCCACAAATCAGTTTTCCCATGGTCATATTATTGGAATTACATGGCTAGAATTTTGGGTAATGCTCAACAAGCAATTCCAAATTTTTGTTTTGCAACATGGCACAACTGTCTCAGGCAGTGTCATTAAATTTTCAGAAAGATTGTAACATAAAATTTGCTCTAAATTTAGAAAACTTGCACACATTTCCATTTTTGCTTTCAAGAAAAAGGAGGCACAGATGTTTTTCAATCTAAAAAATTGCACTGCAGAACCTCACAATTCCAAAATGTTTGTATATCACAGTTTTAGGTGTTCCTATCAGCTAAAGGAAGGAACAAATTTGTAACTTATGTATGTAGCTTCAGATCATAATCTTATTTGGAGGGACTCTGCCTTTTTCTCAGTCTTCTCTACAAAATAAGCATAGTCTGAGTAATTTTTGCTTATGTCAAAATAAATTTAATGTACATCAGCAACTACCTCGATGTTAACGGGGGATTTGGAGTCTCTGTAAGTTTGAGATATTGACCATTATAATACAAACAGACATAACTCCAGAAAAGCAGAACTTAAGGGTTTTTTTTTTCATTTAAAGAATTTCTACAAGACCAATTTTGAATTTATTTTATTTATATTGCATACACGATGTCTATAGAACATTTAATAGGAGAAAAAAGATTTTAACAATGTTCCATTGTTGTCATACTTTGGTCCTTCAAGGTGTGCATAGTTTCCTAGGAGGCAGTATGCTGAAGGAGTGGGCCGTGAAGTGTGAGCATAAATCCTGACCCCAGCCCACACAGGGCTTGTGAGCCAAAGCTTGTTCAGCAGAAGACACACCAGAAGAGCATCTGACCTGAGTTGAATCTAACTCAGCACTCTGACCCCCCAGCCAATTGCTTAACTTTTCAAATCTTCAGTTTTCTGTAAAATGGGCAAAACTGTGATACTACCAGCTACATAAAATTTGTGAAGATTAAATGGGACATTTATATAAAAATTTACACAATGCCTGTCTCATAATATCTCAAAAATTCAATTTTTCCACTGTGAGAAGGTGATAGTAGCTCCCTGTAGAGTAGCTGTGAAGGTTAAATGAGGTTTGCTGTGTTGCACGCCTCTCTATTTTCCAGACATGTAGTAAGTTCCCTCCTCCATCCGTCTAACAGTCATTGGTTCATTCCACAAGTATCCATTGAGAGCCTAACATGTGCTTGTTACTATACAGATCAATACACATATAAAGATCTCATAAATGGAATAAGAAAAGGCTCACAAGCTGGTAGAACAATCTCTGGTTCTAGAGACAGAAAGGCAGGCTTGTCATCTTAGTTTCACTCTCCTTTAGCTTCATGAATTTGGTTAAGTCATTCAAATTTTGGTCGTCAGTTTCCTTATCCCCTAAACAGGCATAGTAACAACCACCCTGCCTGACATCAGGGGTATTGATAGGAACAAGTTAATGCATTTGCA
The DNA here is from genome assembly GCA_004024845.1 of Tonatia bakeri. Classification (NCBI taxonomy): domain Eukaryota; kingdom Metazoa; phylum Chordata; class Mammalia; order Chiroptera; family Phyllostomidae; genus Tonatia; species Tonatia bakeri. The sequence goes on along the minus strand of PVIA01004431.1, from coordinate 79,175 downwards.
AATGTTCTGTATGAAGTTCTAAATGCTATTGATAATGATTTGTTATTATTCACCAAGATGAATGAGCATAAGAGAGGGAATTTCCTGGTGCACTCAGAATCCACTGGTAAACAAGGTCAAATGAGAAGTGGCATGGCAGGAGACTCACTCTCTCCTCCAAGCTTTTAAATTTAAATGGTTTAGAAAGTGCTACAAGTCAAGATCACCTAAACTCCAAAGGGGATGATTCCATGGGATTTAAAGGTTGAGCTTACTTACATTCATGTGACACGGGCAAAGAAGTTTGTTTGTCATAAGCAATAGTTTCTGCAATGGTTCTTATATTCTTGGTGCTGCCAAAAAAGTTACCATCTCATGCAGGACTAAACCTTGGATGCTCAGCCTAAATCTAGATATTTCAGAAGCCACTTTAACACCACCAAATCCACAAGGATTTTTTTATGTTATTGCTCCACACAGAGTACACCTCCAATCAATTTGCAGAGTTGCCTGACTTGCAGAGACTTCTCCAGACTAGCAACCTACTGTTTCCTGGTCCTCGTCGGCAACCTGTTTTCTTTGGTCTCTTGCAAACAGTATTTGAAGGCTTATGAGGCCTGAGAATGGTTCAAATTCACAGCAAACATTATTAGGTGCTACAGTCACATTCTGTCCTCTTCCTGTCTTTATAGTCCACAATTCTCAAACCTTAAGCCAATAAACTGTGTAAGACAGTCAACAGTAGAGGTGTGAAGTATCACGGAGCCCTGGCTTTCCAATGGGCATGGTACCCACTGTGACGTGAAGAATGGTCTTTTCGCCATTTCTTATACTTTCTCCCGTGAGGAGAAACAATTTAGTTTTCTGATACCTAATCTTTTTCTTGTTTTCTCTAGATGGAATTGGTCCAAGTTATGTCTTTATAAAAACCATCCATATACAAATTTCAGAGTCCAACAATGAATGATAATCTCAGAACTATTTTCAGAAATCTGAAAATGTCAGACAAATGTTTATAATTAGTAAAACAACTTCTCTAAAATTTAGAGATATTTTTCTATACTATCCCAGGAACAACAGCAATCATCCTCACTGTTAAGACATCAGAGTTCACATATTTTTTAAAGTCAGAAGTGCATAATGCTGCAACAGGGGCGGTATGTGTTGCCAAAACCAGCAGGCCATTTGGTGAAGGACTTGGTCAGAAAAGCTTCGTCTACCTCAGTTCCCAAACTGCTTGGAGTTACTCCATTGGGAAGTTGGTAGGGAGATGTGAGCCACTACAGGGCAAGTGGGCAAGCAGATGAAGAGTTTGTTAGAAGAAATCATAGAACAACATCATAGAATGACTGTATTTTAATGGGGAAGGAAAAACACAAAATCATTGATTTGGAGCACTATGGAATTCACTAGGTTTTCTCACAATCAACATGACAATATTAGGAATGTCAGATGGGAAGAGGAAGAAAGCAAACCACGCTTTCTTCTTTGATTAATTTACCAAACGTTGAGTGTAAACACATTAGGTTCCAATAATATATAGTTTCCACCCTCAAAAAGATTACAGTAGAGGAAAGACAAACAGGTCATTTTATTTTATTTCATTTTATATTTAATAGTTCATTTTTATTGCATCATTTCCATTACCATTTATCCCCCTTAAATGCCCTCTTCCATCTCCAACCAGCTGCTGACCCCAATGCAGTCACCACCCTGTTGTCCATGTCCATGAGTCCTCTGTCTTGTTTGCTTGATTCCCCCACCCCCTAACTCCACCCCACCCAACAGATAATGAGTCTGTCTCTATTTTGCTTGTTAATTCAGTTTGTTCATTAGATTCTACATATAAGTGAAATCATATGGTATTTTCCTTTCTCTGATTTGCTTGTTTCACTTAGCATAATGTTCTTCAGGTCCATCCATACTGTCACAAAGGGTAAAATTTTCCTTTTTTTACAGCCAAGTAGTACTTTGTCATGTAAATGTCTTATAACTGTTTTATCCACTCATCTACTGATGGTGAACAAGTAAGTCCTTTTAATGTCTAGTGAGGAGCAGCACTTCTCTCTCTCTCTCTCTCTCTCTCTCTCTCTCTCTATATATATATATATATATATGTATACTTATATCTATATAGATATATCTATACAGACTTATATATAAATATATAGATCTATACCAATATAGATATATTGATATCAATATATCTATATTGGTATAGATCTATATAAAGATATATAGATATCTATATAGAGATATCTAGATCTCTGTAGATATAGATCTAGATATCTCTATATCTCAGAGATATAGGTCTATATAGAGAGAGAACCTTATATGATCATTTAGCTTTAATATTCTTATTTAACATATAAATAAACTGAGGCTTAAAGAGGTTAAATGACTTCCTCAAAGTCCCACAGCTAGTGGGTGACAGATTTGGTGGTAAACAGTGGGTCATTTTTGGGGGGATTCTTTTTTTAATTAAAGTTTACATTCAATATAATTTTGTATTAGTTTTAGATGTACAGCATAGTGGTTAGACAATCATACATTTTACAAAGTATCCCCCCTGATATTTCAATAACACTGAAGGCTGATTTCTTTGAAGATAAACAAAAATTGACAAAACTTTATTTACACTAACTAAAGAAAAAGAGAAAGAAGACTAAAATAAAATCAGAAGTGAGAGAGGAGGCATTACAGCTGATACCACACAGACTACTGTAATAAAAAATCTTTCAACAAACAAAAGTCCAAGAGCACACAACTTCAGTGGTGAAATCTACCAAATATTTAAAGGATTACTACCACCAATCCTTCTCAAACTACCCCCCCAAATTAAAGAAGAGTGAACACTTCTAAACTCATTCTACCAAGTCAGCTTTACTCTGATAACAAAGCCAGACAGGGACACTATAGAAAAAACGAAAAAGAAAAGCTGTAGGCCAATATCCCTGATGAATATATATATAAAAATTATCAACACAATATGAATAAACTGAACTAACAAGCAAAATACGAACAGACTCATAGATGGAGAGCTGGCTGACAGCCCTGGAAAGGGGTGTTGTTGGGTGGAGGGATGGAGCAACAGTGAAAAAGAACTAATGGACACAGACAATAGTCTGGTGATTGGGGCAGGTGAGGAGTATGTGGAGGTGGAAGAGAGTATGAGAGGGATAAATGGTAATGGAAAAAATATAATACAAAATAAACTATTTTAAAAAAGAAAGAAAATAAAGAAAAAATAAAAATTGTAATGCAAAAAATATTAACAAACCAAATTCAATGGCACATCAAAAGGGTTGTAAATCATAATTAAGTAGAATTTTTTCCTAGGAGGCAAGGATGATTTAACATATAAAATTAAATAATGTGATGCATCACTGTAATAAAAATAAAGGATAAGATTAACACATATGAATTATATGTGTTATGTGCATTATATGGCATATATATTTTATATATGTATGTGTGTATATATTTTTAACTTATTCATGTATCAATGAACACAAACTGATTCCATATCTTGGCTATTATACATAACACTAAAATAAATGTGGGGTTCATGTATTCTGTCATGGTATGCTTAGATTTTCTTTATCTTTTGTGTATCTACTATAGGTTTTTCCTTTATGGTTACCATGAGGCTTACATAAAACCAACTCGTATTTTTAACAGTCTAGTTTAAGTTGATAACTTAAGTTTGATTACATTCTAAAGCTCTGCATTTTACACTCCTGTCACATTTTATGTTTTAGATGTCATATTTGGTACATTTTTATCTATTTTTTATATGATGTCATATTTAACATATTTTAAAATGTTGTGGGGTTAGTTTTACTATTTGCATTTTTATCCTTTATACTAGCTTTATAGTGACCAATCCATCACCTTTACAATGCTTTATTCTAAATCTTCCTATATATTTATCATTACGCATGAGGTTTATACTTTCATATATTTTTCCTATTACTAATTAGCACCCTCCATTTCAGCTCAAAGACATTTCTTTAACATTTCTGGTAAGGTTGGTCTAGTGCTGATAGACTCCTTTATTTTGCTTATCAGGGAAAACTCTCTGTCCTCCAATTCTGAAAGACAATTTGGCTGAGTAAAGTATTTTCAGTTGGCAGTTTTTTTTTTCCTTCCAGCATTTGGAGTGTATTATTCCACTATCTGCTAGTCTGCAGAGTTTCTCCTGAAAAATCTGCTGATATTGTAAAAGGAGTTCCCTAGTAGCAAGTTGTTTTTTTTTCTTGCTGCTTTTAAGATTCTCTCTCTGTCTTTAACTTTTCACACTTTAATTATTAATATGTCTGGTATGGGTCCTTTCAGTTCATTTTATTGGCAACTTTCTAGCTTCCTGTATTTGGATATTGTTTTCTTCCCCAGGTTAGGAAAATTTTCAGCCATTCTTTTTTTTCCCCCAAATAAATTTTCTGTTCCTTTTTGTCTTTTCTTTCTGGGACCCTTATAATGCAAGTGTTGGTCTACTTTATGTTGTTCCATAAGGCTCTTAATCTACCCTCACTATTTTTTATTCTTTTTTTTTCTTTTTGAGGCTCTAATTGGATGAGTTTTAATGCCTGGTATTAAAGTTCACTTATTCTTTCTACCACTTTATCTAGTCTAGTTTTTTAACCACTATAGTGTATTTTTTATTTTAGTTCTTATATTTTTCAGCACTATGACTTCCATTTGGTCATTTCTTATATTTTCTATGTTTTTGGTTGAAGTTCTTACTTTGTTCATGCATTCTTCTTCTGTGCTCAGTATCTTTAGAGTTGTTAGTTTTTACACTTTATCAGGTAAATCACTTGTCTACATTTCATAAAAACCTTTTTTGAGGTTTTATCTTGGTCTTTTTGTGTGAAACATACTCCTTTCTTTCTTCACTTTCCTTGTTTCTCTGTGTTGGTTTTTATGCACAAGATAGAATAGCCACTGTTCCCGGTCCTGAAGGAGTGGCCTTGTGTAGGAGATAAATCTTATGTTCAACCCTGCTCCACCTCTTGGTTGTCCCTCAAACATTAGTGATTGTCTGGACAGCTTACTTTATTTTTAGCAGCTCACAGTAGTTCAAGGTGTGCCAAGTCCTGTCAGTGTCCCAAATGGGAGGACCTTGGTCACCACCTGGATTCAGACTGATTGGAAGTTAGACTCACAGTCAGCAGCTTTTAAAGTAGGAAAACATACCTATTTCAGGGAAGACTGAGAGATTGCCATTTCTGTCTGCTCCCTCTGCAGTGAGTTCCAGGGTAATAGCCACTTAAGGACTATTTCTTGTTTGTTACTGTCCTGTTGAACCCATGAACACAAGCCCTGCTGGCCACCAAGAGCCAAGCTATCAAGGGATGTGTTTCCTGAGCAGTAAACACAAAAGCCGGGGCATCATAGGTATACATAACCTCCTTTCTCAAAGACACTGATGACCTGGGTGGGGCAGAGGGAAAGCACAAAGATGGCACTTGCCAGCCTCTCCACTCTGTAGAAAACATTGTAGCTTGCCTCTACATGCTTGTTCAGTTATAAGCCTGCCCTTCAGGCCATAGTTATAAGGGAAAATGAATAGATCTCTTTCTTTCTCACAGTAAGACTAAGGGTGCATTTTAGTCTGCTTTTGGGGGAGGAGCTGGTTAAAAATGTGTTGCAGAACCTGCAAGTTCAAAATCTGCTGTCCAGCAGAGTGAGATGATCAAGAGACATCAACTGGGCAGCAACCACAAAAACTGTAGATCCAGGTAAGTACAGAAATCCCCCAACAGGGGATACTGGTAACCAGGAATGAGGCAGAGGGAGAGAATTGAAATAATATCTACCAGTCTCCATCCCCAGAGAGCATCTTAGTATCCCCTAGATGTGTGCCAAACCAGAAGCCTGCCCCACAGACTAAAGCTTCAAGCTTAGCAAATAGTTCTCTTTCACAGAAAGACTGGGGTCGTGTTTCAGTCTGCTGTTTCTGCACCATGCTCTGGTGTGGGCAGCCTGCCAAGAACTGTCTCTTTATTTGTTGCAGTCTCATGTGATCCACGTAAGCAATCACCGCTGGCTACCAGACCCAGTCAATAAAGAAGTATTCCCTGAGTTGTGGCTACAAAAACAAGTAATGAAATAATTTTTTAATTTTTATTATGATTTCCTCCAGACACATGAATTATTTGATGGGTGTTTCTTAATTTTGGAATGTACAGAATATATTTAGCCATCTTTTTATCATTATCCCCAGACATAAAAACCAGGTAATCAGAAGCATATACAATCTTCCCTCTGGGATCCTGACTCTCTGAGAGCGGCAGAGCAGAGCAAGAAGATAGTGCCTGCCCTCTAATGTCGCTGGAGAGGATTACAGTTGGACCTTATATGTGTATTTAATTAGAAGCCTGCACCTCAGACTGTAGCTATGAAAATAAGATCATGGACCTCTTTCACCAAAAGACTGGACATCCTTAGTCTTTTGCTTTTCTGTTGGGCCCTGGGAGTGGTAGCTGGTTAAGAATTCTTTCTCAGTTTGGTACATACGGGGATTGTGAGTTCTCTTCCAATTACTGGTCCCTATGTGGGGGTCAGGGAGGTTGTGGCAAGAATGTGGAAACGTGTCTGTCTCAACCTCCCCTACGTGTCTTGATGTGTTTTTTTTCCTCATTCACCTGATTCGCCTGTAGTTCGAGGTCCCCCCACCCCCAGAGGAAACTGCTCCATATGTAGCTGTAGATTTTGTATGTCCCCCAGAGGTGAATTCTTATGTAGCCATCTTGAACTGGTACTAGCTTTGTTCTTAATCCCTAAATATTTGAGAGTCAACTGTAAGAAGTGAAGTTTGTATATCTTTAACTTTATCTTCTATATTCTGACAATGGACCTATTTTCCTATTAATCACTCTAAAAATTAGCTTCCTCCTGAGCTCTTTTCATTTTAAGTTTTACTTTAGGAACCATTGTGGCTTCACCAGGAAGAGGCAGCCATGTGTGGATACATATATTCTTCATGATACACTGGATAATTTTGCTGTCCAAAATTAATGTGGCAGAATAATGCATTTCTATTTACTTATTTCTTCATTGTGTATGATTAGATAGGCATGAAAAGGTTCTTGCAAGAAAAACAAATATTCATTTAAAGTTATTCACAGGAAATTCCCTTGAACAATTTCTGTTTTCCTCTTCTGATAAGGATTATCTTTCAAGATTATTTGGTTAAAATTATAGAGACTACTCTCTGTTCAGCCTTGTGTTACCCCAGATAAATCACTCTAATCTACAGGTCAAAAGACTGCCTGCCTGCTTTGATTTGGAGGGACTTTAAGGACATTGTCTTTAGATTTGAATCATTTATTTCAGTTTACTTGGAGTTGTAATGAATGCTACGAGTGATTCATAAGTTAAGCAGAACACATTGAAACTAGGGTTGTAGGTTATAAGATTGGCATTTCCCAAGTTCTTGCTTTTTGGCTGCAGCATAGTCATTGTTGGGAAAGAAAATGACTAAATTATTAGAAAAAAAGGCATCAGATTCAATTCAGTAACATGCTGATGAAGTTCCTCATTTCAAATACATCTTCACCCTATATTTGCCTTTTTTTTAAATAGGTCATATGCACTTTGCCCAGATTTCTTAGGTAGTTTTCTGACAACTCAAATTAAGAGTGTTTGAAGTAAATCTAGTAATATATGCGTGTGTGCGTGTGTGTGTGTGTGTGTGTGTGTGTGTAAAATAAAAGACCCAATTTAATTTTTCACTGATTCATACATAAGCCACTTTTGGATTAGTTAATAGATCTAAAGCCTTAACTCAAATACATTATTACAAATACAGTTCAATGGTCTATCATTAGAATTTTAATAAGATCCCTAACCACTTTGGGGGATTGTTTTGATGTTACTTTCCTAACTTCTAAAGATGGATGTTTAGCTCAATAAATATTAATCATTTTTCTTATCTAATATAAGCTTTAAGGCTATAAAATTACCTCTTATTGTTTTAACCACATCATGGCATTTTCATATAAAGTGTTTATTGAATTCTAAATAACATATTTTTTGAACCATAAGATATACCTAGGTTTTAGAGGAGGAAAATAGGGAAAAAATTAAAGCAAATAATGTGGTAAAATATTTAATAACATAAATAACATAATATTTCACCAATGTAAATGTGAACAGAACTCAACAGCAGCATTAACAACCAATATTCCTCCCAAATTGGGGGAGGTGTGTCTTATAGTCCAAAAAATATGATATTTTCTAATTTTCACTGTGATATTCTTTTTTTAAAGATTTAATTTAGAGAGATGGAAAGGGAGGAGGAAAGGAAGAGAAACATCAATGTGAAACAAAATATTGATCTGTTGCCTCTTGTACATAACCCCTCTGAGATCGAACCCTCAACCTAGACAAGTGCCCTGACTGGGAATTGAACCTGCAACCTTGTCCTTTGCAGGCCTACACCCAATCAACCCACACTAGTCAGAACATGATTTCTGTTAGACATATGAATTATTTGGATGCATGTTTCTTAATTTCCAAACATACATATTTGTTTAGCTATCTTTTTATCATAATTTCTAGTTTAATGTTATTGATGTCAGAGAAAAATCTCTATGGTCTTTTTTTTTTCAAGTATGTCTTATTTTATTGTCCAGTCTGCAGTCTGTTTTTGTAAATGTTCTATGTAGCCTAGACAAAACAAAAATATATCCTGTTTATTTGTAGTTCAGTGTTCTGTATGCTGCAAACACCAGACTTAGTTTATTATTTTATTAGATCTTCTGTACCTCACTTATTTTTATCTGTGTAATATATCAGTTTTGTAGAAAAATATACAATTATATTCTGAACAAAAATAGAATGAAAATTCACAGAAGAGAGGAAATAAAGGTGTGCACAAATCTACTAAGTAACCACATTTTTATTTTTTAATATATTTTATTAATTATGCTATTACAGTTGTCCCATTTTCTCCCCCTCTATTCCCCTCTACCCTGCAGATCCCTCCCACCCACATTCCCCCACCTTAGTTCATGTCCATGGGATATACATATAAGTTTTATTGCTTTTACATTTCTTGTACTATTCTTAAACTCCCACTGTCTATTCTGTGCCTGCAAATTATGCTTCTTATTCCCTGTACCTTTTCCCCATTTCCCCTACCCCCTTCCCTGCTGATAACCCTCCGTGTGATCTCCATTTCTGTGAATCTGATCCTGTTCTAGTTGTTTCCTTAGTTCATTTTGTTTTTTTAGGTTTAGTTGTTGATAGTTGTGAGTTTGTTTTCATTTTACTGTTCATAGTTTGATTTTCTTCTTTTTCTTAGACAAGTCCCTTTAACATTTCATATAATAAGGGCTCAGTGATGATGTACTCCTTCCTTTAACTTGATCTTATCTGGGAAGCACTTTTTCTGCCCTTCTATTCTAAATGACAGCTTTGCTGGAGAGAGTAATCTTAGATGTAGGTCCTTGCCTTTCATGACTTGGAATACTTCTTTCCAGTCCCTTCTTGCCTGTAAGGTTTCTTTTGAGAAATCAGCTGATAGTCTTCTGGGAACTACTTTGTAGGTAACTATCTCCTTTCCTCTTGCCTCTTTGAAGATTCTCTCCTTATCTTTAATCTTGAGTAATGCAATTATGATGTGCTTTGGTGTGTGCTTCCTTGGGTCCAAATTTTTTGGGACTCTCTGAGCTTCCTGGACTTCCCAAAAGTCTGTTTCCTTTGCCAGATTGGGGAAATTATGTTTTCATTATGTTTTCAAATAAGTTTTCCACTAGTTGCTCTTCCTCTTCTCCTTCTGTCACCCTTATGGTTTGGATGTTGGAATGTTTGAAATTGTCCCAGAGGTTCCTAAGCCTCTCCTCATTTTTTTGAATTCTCGTCTCTTCATTCTGTTCTGGTTGACTGTTTATGTGTTCCTTCTGGTCTAAACCATTGATCTGAGTCCCTGTTTCCCTCCCATCACTGTTGGTTCCCTGTACATTTTCCCTTATTTCACTTTTCATAGCCTTCACATTTTCCTCTATTTTGTAACCATCCTCAAGCATTTCTGTGAGCATCCTGATTACCAGTGTTTTGAACTCTGCATCTGATAGGTTGGCTTTCTCTTTCTTTCTCTCTCTCTTTTATTAAGATTTTATTTATTTATTTTTAGAGAGAAGGGAAAGGAGGAAGAAAGAGAGGGAGGCAAACATCAATGTGTGGTTGCTTCTTGTGCACCCCTACAGGGGACCTGGCCTGCAACCCAGGCAAGTGCCCTGACTGGGAATCAAACTGACCACTCTTTGGTTTGCAGGTGGGCACTCAATCCACTAAGCCACACCAGCCAGGGCAGGGTGGCTATCTCTTCATCACTTAGTTATATTATTTTTGGAGCTTTGATCTGTTCTTTCATTTGGGCCACATTTTTTTTTTTTTTGTCTCTGCAACTCTATAAGGTAGTAAGGGGTAGAACCTTAAGTATTCACCAGGGCGGGGCAACCCACCCTGTGTTGTGGGTTGTATGTGGGGTAGGGGTCTGGGAGGGAACAATGCCACTTGCTCAGCTCTCGGCAGACTTTCAGTCACTTCCTCCACTACCCACAAGAAAATTGGGCCCTTCTGGTGCTGATTCCTGGGTGGGTGGTTTTGTGTACATTCTAGGATCCCATGAGTCCCTCTTATGAACTCTCCTGTGAGGCTGGGAGTTTCTCCCACTGCCTTAACCACCACAGATTTTTTTAGTCAGAGATTTTGAGGCTTTATTTTCTCCGTACTGGAACCATGCATTGCTCGGGCTGTCTTTCTCCCGTTTGTCCTCCTGGTTTCTCCACACACAAAAGTAGGACCAACCAGTCCACCAGCTGCCTCCTTGTCCTATCGCCAGCCACTGCCTTGCCTGTCCAAGTCCTCCAGCCACCACTTTGCTGAGTCCTCTCCACCCCAGCTACCTGTCTCTGCCCCTCCTACCAGACTGGATGAATATTGCATTGACTCCTGGGTGGTCGGATTTCCATACAGTTTGATTTTCTGGCAGTTCTGGTTGTTGTTTTTTAAAATTTGTCATTGTCCTTATTTTGGTTGTGTGAGGGGGCACAGTTTATCTATCTGCGACTCTATCTTGGCTAGAAATCCCCAGTAACTACATTTTTTAATTAGTTAATTCCTCTTGGTGAATTGAACTTCCAGTTTTTAATCAAGTTATTGTCTTCTTTTCTATAAATACTTTTGCTCCAAGTCTAAGTTTACATAGGTTTTCAGCAATTTTCTTTTAGATAATATTTGACTAAAATATAATTTTTTATTATTTTACTTTTCTGTATCCTTATCTTTTAAATCTTTTTTTTCTGTGTAGAGTTTATACTTAGATTTAGTTTTTATATTATTTAATTTCTATTTTTTGTTTTGTTTTTAAACTGAGACATTTATTTGTATTTATTGTGATGATTGATTATTGTGATCTGTAGATATTATATTTTATGCTTTCTGTTTGTTGCCTTTTTTATGTTTTATTTAATTTCCTCACTAGTTTCCTGTTTGCCTGATTGAATATTATTTTTTCCTATTTCTTTCTCTTTGTTTAGAAGTTTTATACCTTTTTTACTCTGTGAAAGACTAGCCTAGAAATTATTGCATGCATCTTAACTTTTCAAAGTCTACAATTAATCAAGGTCCTACTTGCTTTCTGAACAATACAAAAATAGAAAAACCTTTTACTTCATTTAAACCCATTCCCAAAACACATTATTGTGTTTTTCATCCTTTTAAAAACTGGATATTATTTATTTTTATTTTAACACTCAGGATTTGTTTATATTTATCTATACACTTAAAGCTTATTAGTTCATTATTTCTTCTGATCCATTCAGTTCCTTCTGATCCATTCAGGATCAGTTCCTTCTAAGTGAAGTACATCCTTTAGAACTTTCTTTGGTCAGAGTTTGCTGTAACGAGCTCCATGCTGTTACATTTGTCTGAAATTATCTTTATTTTGCCATCATTTTTTAAAGATATTTTCACTGTGGATAATTTTTTAAAATAAAATAATTTGTTGAAATATGCAGATAACTAATAATTTGTGAGTATTCAGTTTGGTGAACTATTGCAAACTGATCACTTCTAAGTATCCACTATCCACATTAAGATGGAGAACACACTGGCATCTCCTTTTGATCTTTTCTTCTCCCTCCTTCCCAGAGGTGCCATATATCCTGATATCTCATACCATGGATTAGTGTCCATGATTTTATATAAGTTTCAGATTTTATATAAGTAATTTTATGTATTCTATGGTTTCTACATTATTTTTTTCAGTATTATGTAGGTGGAATTCATCTATGCATGTAGCAATAGTTTGGTCATTTTCTTTGTTTACAGATTCCATTGTATGAATATACCAGAAATTATTTATCCTTTATATGATTGATAGATATTTGAATTGTTCTAGTGTCGGGTGGTTCCACATAGTATTCGGTGACATGTTGTACATATCCTTTTGTGTACATGTACTGGTCTGTTGGTTATATATCAAGGAATGGCATTGCTTAGACATAGAGTTGGTGCATATTCTTATAGATTCTGCCAAACAGTTTTCAGTGTTTGCACTAGTCTGTACTCCCAGTAATAACATATAGCAGTTTCACATCTTTGCCAAAACTTAGAATAATCAGTTCCTTATTTTTAGTATTCTAATTGGTATGAACTGGTATTGCACTGTGATCTTAATTTATGTATCTCTGATGACTAATCTTCCTCTTTTTTTGAAAAAAAATTTCCTATATAGAAGGGTTATTTTGCTTCTGTCAAGCTGTTAAGGTTGGGACAGATAGTTTCCATTTAATCAGAGATTAAACCATTTACAAACAGAGCTTCAAGGTTTGTGTTTATTTCTAATTCATCCTTATTCCTAGAAAAAACGGGTTCCACCTGACAGCCTTGGGTGATTAATAAGCCCCTAATTTCTTCTGCCCCTGATCTCTACTGTTCTCCCAGCTCTATAAGCCCACTGAAAGCTCTGCTCAGTTTCTCAGCCTCTAAGCATCTGCATCCAAGTCAGCAAGTGCCTCAATGAGAAGTGTGACTGTGGATGCCAAGATCACTCTGCTGATCTGGGCCTCTCAGTTCCTTGCTGTGTGGGTAGGTATCTGATATCTTCAAATAGATTTTTGTTTTCCTTTGTATTTTGTTCAGCCTTTCTAGTTGAGTAAGAAATATTGACTTACAACAATCTGATTTGCAATTACTGGGTATTTTAGATTGTTATTTTCTTTCAACATATTGAAGATATTTTATTGAATTTTTACTTCCATTGTGTTACTATTGATAAGTCCTACCCAATATAAGAATTATCCTTTGATAAGCTCTATGTTTTTGTGCTGTTAATATATACCATCATGTTTAGTTCAGTGCTTTCATTATGAGTGCCTAAATATGAACTTGTTTTCATCCTGCTTGGAAACTACTGAACATCTTGAATTTGAGATTGGTGTCTTTTGTTAGATTTTGGAAAATTTTCAGCCATTATTGCTTCAAATATTACTTCAAATTGCCTCTGTCCTTTTCTTTTTCTGAGGTCTGGATTAAGATATATCAGGGCTTTCTTAATCTAGCCTTTATGTATGTTAAATATCCCATGTATATTTTTCATAAATTTGATGTTTTTGCTATGTTATAGATTTATTTCTGTGATATATTTTTCAGTTCACATATTATTTAGTTTTGTCTAAGTTGTTAAAACCACCCACTGATTATTTTAAATATTAGTTATTGATTTTTATAAAATTTCTACCTGATGCTTTTTTTCTAGGTCATTTTAGTTTCCTGTTCCCTTCATTGATATTTGTTTGTTTTCATTACCTTAAGTAATGTAAACATTATTTTGTATTTGCTGCTGGCCTATGTTCAATATTTTACTGTTTCTGCTGGTTTTCATTTAGTGATTAGTGACTTATTTTTATTGTATTTCCAGAGTTAGCTGCTGGTTTTCCTTGTAGGTTCATTTGTGAGATATAATTTTTAAATTATACTGTATTGATTATGCTGTTATTGTTGACCCAATTTTCCCCCTTTGCCTCCCACCACCAAACACTTCCAGCTCTCTCAGGCAATGCTCACACCATGTTCATGTCCATTGGTCATGCATGTAAGTTCTTTGGCTACTCCATTTCCTACACTGTACTTTACATTCCCATGGCTATTCACTATTTATTTGTACTTCTTAATCCCCTCACCTCTTCACCCATTCCCCTACACCTCCTTCCCACCTGGCAACCATCAAAATGCTGTCTGTATCCGTGATTCTGTCTCTGTTCTTATTGTTTACTCAGTTTGTTTTTTAGACTCAATTGCTGGTAGATACATATTTATTGTCATTTTGTTTTTCATAGTTTTGATTTTTTTCTTTTTCACAATTAAGTTCCTTTAACATTTCAGCATAGTTTCTTTTGAGAAATCAGCTGACAGTCATATGGGAATTCTCTTGTAGGTAACTGACTGCTTTTCTCTGGGTGCTTTTAAGATTCTCTCTTTATTTTTAACCTTTGGCATTTTAATTATGATGTGTCTTGGAGTGGTCCTCTTTGTATCCATCTTGTTTGGGACTCTCTATCTTTCCTGGAATTGCATGTCTATTTCCTTTGCCAGATTGGAGAAGTTCTTCATTATTTTTTCAAATAGATTTCCAATTTCTTGCTCTTTCTCTTCTCCTTTGGCATGCCTATAATGCAAATGTTGGAACACTTGAAGTTGCTCCCAAGTCTACTTATACTATCTTTGAATTTTTATGTTCTTTTTTCTTCTTGTTGTTCTGATTGCTTGTTTTTTGTTTCCTTATGTTCCAAATTGATTTTATTCTCAGCTTCATCCACTCTACAGTTGTTTCCCTGTAAATTGTATTTTATTTCATAATATACTTTTCATTTCTGACTGGATTTTTTTTTTTTTTTTTTTGCTGTTGAGGTCCTCACTAAGTTCCTTGAGCATCCTTATAAACCGTGTTTTGAACTCTGCATCTATTAGATTGCTTTTCTCCATTTTATTTAGTTCTTTTTCTGGAGTTTTGATCTGTTCTTTAATTTAAGCCATGTTTCTTTGTTTCTTCCTTTTGGCAGCCTCCCTGTGTTTGCTATGGCTCCCTGGTAGCATGGCCTATTGCAGTAGGTGTCCTGTAGAGTCCAGTGGCAGAGCCTTCCCTGGGAATTCTTTGATGCCTAGAATAAAGGTAATTTCCTTCAGTGCAGTCTTACTTTACTTCTCTGGCTGCTAGAGGCACTACGTGTATGGGACCATGTTAATTAAAATCACCATGTACGGTATTTTGCTTTACCACGCAAGGTGAATTTGAGGTGCAAATCCATGAAGGAATGAGTTTATGTCACACTTCACAGGAGTGTTTTCCCCTCTCACTTAGTGCTGTAGTTGGAAGAGACAATTTTCTTTTATAAGAGAAGGATTAGGAGGTGATGAATTTATTTCTAATTTCCTCTAATACTGACAGTGTGCCTTTTGAGGTACCAGCTTTAAGGGTAGGGTCTCTTGTGCTCTTCCTTACTTTATTGGCCTTATACTGTGTCTCTTTTTGATTGTACCAAAACAAAAAAAAATGAAAAACAAAGCTCAAGTTCTGCACATGTAGCTGAACTCTGGCCAAAATCCAGTTTCTGTGTTCCTTTATCTATATGGCTTCCTGACACCATATGGATTTGACTTCAAGTTTCAAATATTCCTTCTAGTTTACAAATGAAGTTTATATTTTATGTGGCACTTTTAGTTGTTTTTAGTGGGCAGTCTGGTTTCATTCCTAAGTCAGTAGTTACTGGAAATAGAAAATCCCCCAAACTAGTTTCTACTAGCAAACATGTGATCAGGTTTGTTTGTTTTGTTTTTTTAATTTGTCATGTTACAGGAACCCATTAACAGATTTCTGTTTCTCTTATGATAAAGATAAAATGTTTGAAATAGTTTGAGAAGGAGAGGTGTTAGTTCTTCTCTGAATGTTTGGTAAAATTCACCTGTGAAGCCATCCAGTCCAGGGCTTTTGTTTATTGGGAGTTTTTTTTTTTATTACTGCTTCAATTTCATTAGGTATAATTTGTCTATTCATATTCTCCGATTCTTCCTGATTTAGTTTTGGAAGATTGTATGTTTCTAGGAATTTATCCATTTCATCCAGGTTTTCCAATTTGTTGGAATATAGTTTTTCATAATATTTTCTTACAATTCTTTGTATTTCTTTGGTGTCAGTTATTATTTCCCCTCTTTCATTTCTAATTTTATTTATTTAGACCCTTTCTTTTTTTTTCTTGATTAGTCTGGTTAAAGGTTTGTCAATCTTATTTATCTTTAAAAAACAGCTCCTGGATTCATCGATCTTTTGTGTTGTTTTTTATACACTATTTCATTTATTTCTGCTCTGATCTTTATTACTTCCTTCCTTCTACTCACTTTGGGCTTTGCTTTTTGTTGGGCTAAAAATAATTCATCCAATAAATGATGCTGGAAAAATTGGACAGAAATAGAAATAGACCACCTTCTCACAACACACGCAAGAATAAATTCAAAATGGATTAAATACTTAAATGTTAGACCTGAAACCATAAAAATCCTAGAAGAAAATATAGTAAAATCTCAGACATTGCTCATAGCAATATTTTTTCTGATATATCTCCTCAGGCAAGGGAAACAAAAGAAAAAATAAACAAATGGTACTACATGAAACTAAAAAGTTTTTTGCACAACAAAGGAAACCATTGACAAAATAAAAAGACAACCCACTGAATGGGAGAACATATTTACCAATATATCTGATAAGGGGTTAATATCATAAATTTATAAAGAACTCACAAAACTCAACACCAAACAAACAACTCAATCAAACAATGGGCAAAAAACATAGACACTTCTCTAAAGAGGACATACAGATAACCAATAGACATGTGAAAAGATGCTCAACATCACTAATCATGGGAAAAATTCAGATTAAAACCACAATGAAGTAACACTTCTCACTGGTCAAAATGGCTATCATCATTAAATCAACAAACAGAAGTGCTGAAGTGGATGTGGAGAAAGGGATACACTTTTGCACTGTTTGTGGGAATGCAGATTGGTGCAGTCACTATGGAAAGCAGTATGGAGATACCTCAACAAATTAAAAATGGAACTGCCTATAATCCAGCAATTCTACTTCTGGAAATTTATCCAAAGAAACTTGAAACACTAATTCAAAAGAACATAAACTTATTTTAGTATTATTTACAATTGCCAAGATAAGGAAGCAGCCCAAGTATCCATAAGTAGATGAGTGGATAAAACAACTATGGGACATTTACACAATGGAATACTACTGGGCCATAAAAAAGAAGAAAATTTTACCCTTTGCAACAGCATGGATGGACCTAGAAAACATTATGCTAAGTGAAATAAGCCAGTCGGTGAAAGATGAACATCATATGACCCTACTTATAACTGGAATCTAACTAACAAAATAAACTAACAAGCAAAATAGAACCAGAGACATGGAAACATGGGACAGACTGACAGTCATAGGAGGGGAGGAGGCAAGAGGGTAATGGCAGAAGGAAGGGGAAGGGATTAGTCAAACAGCATGTATGAAGGATGCATGAACATGGACAACAAAGTAGGGATTGATGGAGGGAGGGGTAGGCTGAATGGAGGGGGGCAAAGGGGAAATATTGGGGCAAGTTTAATAGAATAAATAATTTTTTTAAAGTTCAAAAGGGAGTAAAACTCTTAAGAAAGATGAATATGTGACCATCACCACTAAAGATCAACTTAGAAAATTAAAGCTTATGTTTTTAAAAATAGAAAAAGATAAAATAAAAAGAAATTAATAAGAAAGGAAATTAATTTTTTAAAAGTTTACTTGGCTTACAAAGCCTACATGACCTACTTTCCTAACGTTCAATGTCATCTCATGCCACATTTCCCCTTCATATTCTGTTCTTTAGTCAAACTTATTTTTCTACAGTTCCTTGCTTACCTTGTTCAAAAGACTGGTGAATCTGATTTTGATTTTATGTCTGAATTTCAGAATATTTTTTCCTTTTGGTAGCTGCTGGTTATGTGATTGTGGTCAAGTGTGAAATGGGCCACTAAATGTGGAGTCCCTCGGTTTGACTTCTAGGATTATGTGATTCCTAGCTCACCAAGGTCAAAGTTTACCAAGGGTTTCAGTGTTGCCCTTTTTACTCCTGTGCCCATGCAGAGCTGTAACCTATGAGCTAATGTTGCTGCTGCCCATTGCTTAGCTCAGTTCAGGAAGGGCAAGAAGCCATTGGTCCACGTACTTTGAATGCAGTGACCAAGTTAATAACCATAGCTATTGCACGAGGAATTCCTTCTGTTCATTGAATCTTTTGGTGCTTTGGGGAGAAGAAAGTGGATTCTGGAAATACCCCAATCTCACTGTTTTCCCCCTTATGTTTTAGACCATCATTCTCTACTTTCTGAGTGAATATGATTGCTTTCATTTTTTTCTAGGAATTCCTAAAATATCATCTGTGATGGTTAATTTTATGTGTTAACTTGGCTGTGTAATGGTACACAGATATTTGGTTAAATATTACTCTAAGTTTTTTGAAGGTATTTTTAGATGACATAATGAGTAAAGAAGATTACTCTCCATAACATGAACAGGACTCATCCAACCAGTTAAAGGCCATGATGGAAAAAGATTGGTATTTTCCAAAGAAGAGGGAATTCAACCAACAGACTGCCTTCAAGCTTGAACTGCAGCATCACCTCTCCTTGGGTCTCTAGGCTACAGGCCTACACTGCAGATTTTGGACTTGCCAGCCTCTACAATCACATGAAGCAATTTCTTGTAATAAATCTTTCTCTTTGTATGTGTGTCTACATATACATACACCCTACTGGTTACGTTTGTCTGGAGAACCTTGACTTCGTCTGTCATCCCACTTGGCATCCCTTCTTGTTTTATATGTTTTTATAATTTTGTTCTTTGTATTAACTAATGAAATTGCATATACTTAAAGTATACATCATGATGATTTTGGTTTATCTATTTATTGTGAACTGATTACCACAATCAAGTTAATTAACACATTCACATCTCACATAATGGCATTTGTGTCTGTGGAGAAAATGCTCAAGATCTACTCTTAGCAAATTTCCAATTTAAAATGCTGTCTTATTAACTATAGTCCCTGTGCTCTACATTAGATCCCCAGATCTTGTTTATCTTACAACTGAAAATTTGCAACATTTGACCAAGGTCTCTTCATTTCCCCCACCCATCAGACACTTGTGATTTTGGTTCTGTGTTAGAGTATTTTAGATTTCACATATGAATGAGATCACACAGAATCCATCTTTTTGTGTCTGGCTTATTTCACTCAGCATAATGACCTCAAGGTTCATCTATGTTGTTGTAAATATCAGGAATTCCTTCTTTTTATGGATGAATAACATTACATTGTATAAACAAGGGTGGTGTAAAAGTAGGTTTACAGTTGTGAGTATGCACAATACAGGTTATTCTTGTATTATTATTTATGAATTTTTGTATTATTTTCCATACAAACAACTGTAAACCTACTTTTGCCTTATGCTGTATATGTCACATTTTCTTTATCCACCCATCTGTTGACATACACTGTTTCTGTATCTTATTTATTGTGAATAATGCTGAAATTAATATGAGAGTGTATTTTGTGGAGTTCATTCTCTTTGATATTTATCAAGAGGTGAGATTGCTGGATCATATGGTAGTTTTATTTTTAAGTTTTAAAGGAAACTTCATAATTTCCTCCATAATAGGTACAACATTTCACATCCCCAACAACAGAACCCAAGGGCTACCCTTCCGCCCACTATTTGCCAACACATTTTATCTCTTGTATTTTTAATAACAGCCATCCTAACAGATGTCAGGCTGCATCTCATGGTTTTGATTTGTACTTTCCTAATTATTAGTAATGTTGCACAACTTTTGTACATAACTGTGGCCATTTGTATGTCTTATTTGGGAAAATATTTATTTATGTATTTGGCCTGATTTTATTTTGGATTATTTGCATTTTTTTTGCCATTTAGTTGTATGAGTTTCTTATATATTTCAGATATTAAATACATAGTTTGCAAATATTTTCTTCCATTCTGTAGGTTGCCTTTTCTTTCTTTCTTTTTTAAATGGTTGCTTTTGCTGTGCAGGAGCTTGACCTTTTGATGTAGTCCTAATTGTTTACTTTTGCTTTTGTTGCCTTTGCTTTTGGTGTCACTGCCAAGTAATTCCTGCCAAGAACAAAAATAGTCTTCAGTCTTCCTTTAGAAATAGTTAAACCTACATTTCAGAGGAATTCAAGCCCTGTCATTAATCCTTTTGCCATTCTGGATGGTTTTTTTTTCCTCTGGATCCAGGTTTTGCAAGTCCTCTCAATTTGGATTGCTGACTGACTTTTCTCCTTGATTGGTGGAATCTTCCCACAAAAGCTAGGCTAGAAGACTATAAAAACTCCACTTAGCTCTCAATATATAGTTTGCATTTAAATGTCTGTAACAATATTCACTTGTCTTTACAGAATAGTCACAAATCAGATTACACTTTCAATGGTATATTACAAAAAATCATTGATGGTACCCAGACAACCCTGCTTTATTCCCGCACTTTCAGATTTTCCAGACTGCCCCAAACTTCAAAAGTGATTGAGGAGAACATGGTGGGCTTTTATCAAATTGCTATACTGGTGGCATGATTTTGTGATTTCTTTCTGAGAGCTATCTCAGAGTGAGTTAGGGCACCATTCTTTTGCTAAGGTTGAATGATAAATGGCAAGAAAAACATTTGGACTACATACAGGTGAATTATAAAATTTTTTTAAAATGCCCTGCCCTGTTTTTATTTTTTTAAGAGAAATGCCTAGAAGAAGGGATGCCCCCTGCAATTGAAATAATAATAAGGAAAATTTTTTCTTGAAATTGAAAAAAACAGTAAAAAATGAATTTAACAGACATTTATTAAGTGCTTCCTTAGTGCCAGGCATAATGTTAAAAGGTAAAAATACAAGATTGTAAGATTCAGTCTCCGTTCTTAAAAAGCCCTTGGCTCATTAGAGAAGACATGACACTCAATTTTACTCCAGGTGGTACATGAATTTGTTATTGCACTTGAACACGTAAATGAAAAATGAGAAAACACAGCAGAAAGAGTGATCATCTCTATTTATTAAGGTGTGATGCAGAAATAGTTTCCGTAAGATTTTATATCTGAGCTATAATAGAAAGGCTGGATTGAAGTTCATCAAGTTGCTACAGTGGGTGAAAGATAATGGTTGAACAAGGGTTTCAGGCAAAAATGTGGATATGTGTAAAATCTCAGGGTCATGAGAAAGCCTCGTGCACTTAGGAGGCCAGAAGCAGGTTGGTGCTGCTAGAATACGGACCCTCCAGGAGGCCAGGTTGGTGAGACAAGAAGTTCACTGGTGACAGGAGAAGAAAGGGTCAGGTCATGATGAGTCTCATGTTTCAAGATAGAAGCTTGGGTTTTATTTTTAGAACTATAATTCAATATTAATATTTGAAAATTTTATTAATCACCTGGGGGAACTTTTTAAAAAATTCTATATGTCATTTTTAAAGATTTTTATTGAGTTTGTATGAGATACAGCATGGGCATCAGTACTTTTATAAAGCTCTGTGTTTTATTTGTTTGTTTTCTTTTGTTCTGTTTTTTTGTTTTAATGGGAAGCCTGGGTTGAGAACCACTGGTTTAGAAGTTGGTTTTTCAATAAAAGGTAGGGAAGAAAACACATTCACAAGTTTGTCTTAGACAGTTTATTCTGGCCATAGAGCTGAAGAGAAACTTTGGATTCAGGGTTCATGTCTGAAAGTAAGGGGAATGTCTTAAGAATTATCTACTATTCCATGCTTTTTTTTTAAAGAACCTGAACTTCAGGCTCCATTCATTGTGTTCAGCAATTTCATTATGGACAGACATCCTCTCTGGGCTTCGGTTTCTGCATCTGGAGAACTGGGATCTAGTAATATCCATGTAACAGCATTGCTATAAAATTATATATGTGAGAGCTCTGGTTAAGTGTAAATTATTTCCTATGTATACTCAAGTCTACAAGTTGAAGTAGATAATGTTCTTGATTGTTCAACACCCATTATACCCCAACCAACCAATTATGAGATTTCCCTCCCCCACCTACTAGTTTTATTGCTCTTAAAATAAGTCAATAAAGAGAGATTGTTTCTCTTCTGCCACTAGACCCTGTCATTTCTGGAGTGGCTCCTGAAACTGCTATAGCATTTTGCTACTGAGAGGGAAAGGCATTGAACCTTTGTGCTTGATTAGAGTTTTAAGGATGAAACACCAACCTGGGAGGACATACTACTTCTGAGTTTATTATTATGTGACATAATACATTTTTTCATTGTGCCAATTTGAATAAGGCTTATTCATCAAAAAGATGTGCAAACTATGGATCAAAAAATAAATATTTGTGGAGCAAATACTCAACTTGTTGAAAGCAGATTTAATTTTATCTTGAGTTTGGGCAATTTCATCTGAATGAAAACAGACCTTGAGAGTCTGATTTGAATCTGATTTGAACTTACTAAGTCAAAATTGATTCTAGTGAGATGGATGGAGTTCTAGGACTATGATGGGGTGTTAAGGACAATGGGGAAACTGAAATCATTTAATTCTAGGTTCCTACAGCCAGTATGGCTTTACTTTTCTGTGTTCTTTTTAAAATATATATATATATTTTTTATCGATTACACTATTATAGTTGTCCCTCCCACCCTTTATTCTCCTCTGCCCTGCACACCCCCTCCCACCCACATTCCCCCTGCCCTTTAGTTTATGTCCATGGGTCATATGTATAAGTTCTTTGGCTTCTACATTTCCTATACTATTCTTAACCACCCCCATGTCTATTTTCTACCTACCATTTATGCTGCTTATTCTCTGTACCTTTCCCCCCTCTCTCCACATCCCACTCCCCTACTGATAACCTTCCAGGTGATCTCCATTTCTGTGATTCTGTTCCTGTTCTAGTTGTTTGCTTAGATGCTGGTTTTTTTTTTTTTTTTTTTTTTTTTTTTTTTTTTTTTTTTTTTTTTTTTTTTTTTTTTTTTTTTTTTTTTTAGTATTCTTAGAATATCACCTTCCAGGGCTAGAATATGACATAATTCTAAGTGCCAGTTATTTGCCGGGGGGCAGAGGGTCATTGACATACTTTAACTGTATTGCTTTTTACCAGACATGTTACTTAACCTCTCTGAGCCTCATTGTCCTTAACTGGTGTAGAAAAATACTACCTACTCCACTGTGAATATTAGAAGAGGTGTAATAAGCACTTAATACAGTACTTGATACATCACAGTAATCACAACAGCACTGGTGGGAATATCCATTTGCTGAATACTTTAATATGGAGAGACGAGCCGTGTTTGGCAGTGGTGGCTCCACCAGGGTTGTTCCAGATAGAATCTGGTGCCCAGAATTGTGTCTAAACAGACTTAGTCCCCAGAAGAGGGCACATAAGCTCTTCTTCTTTCTTTAAAAATTGTAAGTAGCTTAAATATAAGATCATCTATTCAGTGTAGAATTTCCACAGGGAACTTCGGATTTCCAATATTTATACAAGAAAAACAAATTTCAGTAAGCAGAATAATTTCATGCAGGAAAAATTTCAGCTTTATTTTTGGCTTCTTTTTTGAGACTACAGCCTTCAATTTCAGGAATTAAGGAGTTAGTTACCTCATAGTGATTAATGTCCCACGTGCTAAAAAGATGTTTAGATTTTGATAATTCAGAGACAGAAAGATGAGATTCCCCTGGGGAAATGAAACATAATTTTCTCTAGGATAAAATGGCAAAAGTGTACAATTTGGAAGGATGTTACAGCCGATAACCAAGAAATATAAAATAAAATATTATTTGAGGTAAGAAAAGATGTTTAAATCCAAATACTGTTACTAGGAATTAGGCTAGATGATAAATTGTTCAAGAAGGGATACACCTGTGTTCCAAGTCAAAATAAAGCAATATCTCATGAACAGAAAAGTCTGGAATGAAGGCTCATGGTAAACTGTTAAAAGAAAAGATGAAAGTGGCATATTTAAGGAATAAGTTTCTTCCTTTCAGTATTGTTCCCAACCTTCTTTTTCATCGTCATCAGAAATCTAATCTGGTCAAAATCTTGACTCAATTTAACTCAGCCAACCCTATAAAAAATTTCAAATTTCATTAGCATTGTCATGGAGCCCTGCCACTGCCTGGCTGTGAGCGTGGCCCTGCATAAACTGTCCAGCCTCTGCCAAACCTTTTTCTCTACGCTTTGCACAGTGACCATCGAAAAACCTCACTGTACAAAATGAAGGAAACCAATTAAGTGTCTTGTCTTTCAAATAGAAAACAAATAAAAAAATACAAGAATTAGAAAATATATATTTGGTAAACAAGTTTATGACTATAAGTGATGTTTTACTGCTAGGCTTTAAAAATTATTTTCATTGTTAGCATAACATTCAGGCATTCTTTAGTAGAACAATTACATATTTTAGATTAATAGCATTTTCAACCGACTATGGGAAAAATGCTTTGATTAAGGTGAATATCTATTAAATATCTCTATCAAAAACAGCCTATATGACTTAGCTAGTACATTTTATAAAATTCATGTATTTCATTGACTCGTAAGTAATACAGATCAGACATTATAATTGTCCCCCGAATTCTATATCTAATTCAACTCCAGCATTTTACTAATGGGGACAAAAACCCAGAGAATTAAAAAATTATGATAACAGGGTCATAGAGTGAACCCGTGGCCCATATTTTCTAATGCTTCACAACCTTCAAAGTGAAGTTTGCACTAGTTTCCCGAATATGTCTGGTTATTTCCTAGTAGGGAACTGCACATTTAGCTGTGGACAACTTTCGTTCATTAAGTCTGTTTTTACCTAAATTAATGTTTTATCAGATTTGAATCAGGTGATTACGAGGTGAGAAAATAGGATCAAAACTTAGGTGAGTTCTTGAAATCTCATCAGTAGTTTTTAATCTTTTCTTGAACCCAACTAGGTTTAACATACACATAGTTAAATTTACCTTTTCTAGAAGTTTACCATTGGAGAATTATTATTTTGTGAGGTATTAGACAATTCTCCAAAAGTGGAAATGTCGTTGGGAGGTATGCAGTGGAATCTCAGTTATTTATGTCTTAGTGTGATACGTTTTAATGAGCCACCTCCCCTAAAATCAACCATAAGCTACAATTATCTTTCTTTCTTTTGGGAAAAGAGATTTCATAAGAATATGGTCAGTAGGGATGGATGATTGTAGATTACTGAAAATTGCCCGGTGACGGCAGATGTGAGCTAGTAGCAAAGAGCAGTCAATCACAGAGTAGATTGGCGTGGGGGCTGGACTTGGGGCACTTGGAAATAGGGAAAGAACTTCGGGAAGAGGAGAGAGACAGTTTTGTCTCCTAGGCACTGCAGAAATGGTCCTTAATACCCTCACTTCAATACACAAGATTCCATTATTTCTCTAAGCTATACTGATGAATAGCTGCCCAACACCAAAACATTCCAGTTTCATCGCTTATTTCCTTCACTCAGTATGAGTTGTGGTAAAGCTCTGTTGGGCTGAACAGAAGTCTCTTCAAGGAGTCAGGCCAAGTCTCGCAGATAGAGGGATTCATTCAAGGAATTGTGCAGAGGGTCATGGCAACCTATTTCATCCTACCTGCCCTCTGGCATCTTTAGGAGAAACTGATGTGGCAGATGGCACTGGTGACCTTTACCCTCTGAAACCCAACCCCAAAATAAGAACCAGATGTCCTCGTCTGAGGTTTAAGTGAAGATATCCTCATTTACTCTGTTCAATTAAGGGAAAGACAGCAACAATGTACATTTTTCTCTCCCTTAGCTTCCACCCCAAACCACCTCTCAGCCTCTTTCCCCAAATGCTGTTCTCCCAGATTACCCACAAACCCCTTGGGTCTCCTGTGAATGCACCAAGTTTTTCTTCCTCAGCGTCTTTAATCCACTGGCTCCTCTACCTGGGCTATGACTTGCTCTTCTTAAGCTGAAATATTTTTCCTGACTGCCCTATTGAGAAAATGCCTTCTGTTTATTTTCTCTCTCAGCCCTTTTCAATTATTTAAGTACCCTAAAGGAAATAACTCCAGGTTTTAATATTTTCTTGTTTATTCTCTGACCTTTTCTAACTAGAATGTAAGCTACCTGTGTGACAGGCTATGTCTTCCTTACTACTATTTCTGTCACACCTACCAATGATTGAATTTCTTAAAGCACAGAAAATATGCTGCTTTCACCGAGAGTTAGGTGGTGTAGTTCTAAGCTCTGGAAGGGGCCAGGCTGCCACAATGTTGTGCAAGACTGAGAGCATGATGGGTAGACTTCCCTGAGAAAAGGTAGGAGGCCCCACCACAGCATGAGGAGGAGGGAAGCTGGAAGCAGGAGGAACCAACCAACATTGTTCTTGGGAAGGGTGTTTCTTTTTTCCAACACTGGCTCCTTCACCAGGGCTCCAGAATTTTACACTGTATGAAGTAAGGAACTTCAGCCTCAAAAATGGAAACATGAGTTGATCCGATATTACCTACTGATTATTATGTACAGTAAAACAACAAACAAGAAATTTTGCCTAGCCTGTGTAGAACCTAAAATGTTAAGAATTGCTATCTAAAGACTGTAGTCTCCTTGAAGGAATGTGCTCTGCCTCATTCATCTCCACAGCATAAAGCTGGAGGTTAGTGGATGGGGTGGTGGAGGTGATCCATTGTTGAAAAACTACTAACTGTTCCTGGATATTAACTACTAATACTCAATTAACTAAATATTTACATTAACTCAACATTAATTGTTTCCTTCAACATGAGAAGGCTGCCAAGAATCTCTTGAAGTATTCCAGCTAAACCAAGAAAGATGATGTTGATTAAATTTGGGTATAACTGACATGATTATTCCTAAGGTGAGAGCCATTTCTAACTCCCTATTTTTCTGTTCCTTCAGCCTCCCTGATATTTAAATTGAATGAACATGGGGACCTAACATGGAGTCGGGGGAGCCAGGAGAAGTTTACCAAGTGCTTCTTATATAGGAAACCCAGATCTACAAGTGTTCCCTCAAGCATATTGCAAAAATTACATGAAATCAGCTATAATGTAGTTCTTATTTTATTGTTCTTAGAGAAATACATTGAAATATAGAGTGCTTATAATCACAAACCTAGAAAATGGCAAGGCTGAAATTTGAAATGAGGTCAGCTATTTTGACTTAGAAATAAGCTCTATTTCCATTATATGATGACTTTAGTAAAATAAGCTGAGAAACAGAAGAAATCACCATAAATCTAGTAGATCCCTGGGACTCCCTTCTATAAAGATGTATCTTTTAAAAGAGAAAATCAGCCTGGCTGATGTAGCTCAGTGGATTGAGCACTGACTGCAAACCAAAGGGTTGCTGGTTCGATTCCCAGCCAGGGCACATGCCTAGGTTGCAGGGAACATGCCTGGGTCAGAGGGAAGAAGGGAGGAGGGGCTGTGTGAAAAATGGTGAAGGGGTTAAGATAGATGGATGGATAGATAGATGTAGATGTAGATAGATGATAGATATAGATGATAGATATAGATGATAGATATAGATGATAGATAGATATAGATATAGATATAGATATAGATAGATATAGATATCTGTCTGGAGAAACTCCAACTAGTGTTAGTATAACGAGAACAGTTTGCATGACATCAATGCAACCTGGCAGCCAAGGAGAGTGGACTGGAATGCACATGTGTGAACAATGATGACTTCACTGTGCTAGTCAGTGGGGATGACACCGTTGAGTAAGCATGTGTACTGTGTGGCCCTCACATTCAAAATGACTTAGCAAATAGAGCGATGAATCTATATCAAATGTTGCATTAAGTTTAACATTTTCCCATGGAAACTATTCAGATGATTCAGAAGGCTGCATCTATGAGCCATTGGCGATTGGCAGCTTCATCAGGACAATGTGCCCCCTCATGCATCATGTCACATGCAGAGTTTTTTAGCAAAACATGAAATCACCCATGTGACTCAGCTCCCTTGCAGCCCAGATTTGGTGCCCTGCAACTGCTGGCTTTTCCCAAACTAAAATCACCTTTGAAAGGGAAGAGATTTCAGACTGTTGATAACATTCAGGAAAATACAACAGGACAGCTGATGGCAATTAGAAGAACTGTGTGAGGTTCCAAGGTGCCTCCTTTGAAGGGGACTGATGTGTCATTGTCCCATGTACAATGTTTCTTGTGTCTTCTTCAATAAATGTCTCCATTTTTCATATTACATGGCTGGGCACCTTCTGGACAGACTATATTTAAATTGATAGACACATATACATACAGACACAGATAGCAGTATGGTAATAGCCAGAGGAAAGGGGAGGTGGGGGGAAGGTGGAAGTGGGCCTAGAGGGCATAGACCAATGCGGATGGACAGAGACTTGAGTTTGAGTGGTGAACACATGATGCAGTGTGCAGACGATGTGTTACAGAACTATGAACTTGACACCTGTGTGGTTTTAACAGGTCTCACCCCAAGAAATTCAATAAAAAATAAACAAATGAAATGAAAGGGAAACTTAGCTAAGAGAGTGATACTTAGACCAAAGAAGAGCTCTCTAACATAGAATCCCAGCCATTGTAATAATTGCACTGGTCAGTTTTGAGAGGAGAGTCTTTTTCTGCCTATGAAATGACAGTCAGATGATTTTTACGTAAGCCAGGTCTTGAGCTTCATTACTTCTTTTCAATCATTCTTATTTCAATTCTTATTTCCCTTGGGCGTTGGTCATCTAATCTGTTCAATGCCTAGTGGTTTTGCAAAATCACAGCATAATTCAAAAAGCATTAGTATCTAATATCTTGAAAAATTATTAGGTAGCATTAGTTTAAGTCCTTTCTGCAAATACAAACCCTGACTAGAGCTCCCAGTTTGCTTTGACTATAAAACTGCCCATGATAAACACGCCTGGTGTTATTTCAACCTTTGCTGTTCCGTCTTTAAGGATCAGAGTGACAAACTGACTATGAATCCAGGCTGGCAAGCCTGTGTCAAGTGTTTTGTTTAAAACTCAACTCTGTCACAAAATAACGTGACCCAAATTGAGTTGCAAATGATCAAAGCACAAAAATAGAAGACACTCTCTTAAATTCAGTTTTAAAGGCATATCTTGAAATCCACTCTACAGCATCACCATAAACTCAACACTGCACCACATCCTGTCGTCACGGTAATAGAATGTTTTTAGATCTAAGTATTTTCACCACTGCATCCACTATCCCTCTCATTACCACTAAAGTACTCTTTTGGTAAGTGTTGCCACATATTCTTTAAATGAGGCAAAGAAAAGTGAAGTAACAGCTAAATCCCAGAACCTGGACTTATATAAACCTCAGAAGCCTGGAGCAGCAGAGCCTAGCAGTGAACACAGATGCTGCAACCGGGCAGAGCTCCGTGTTAATCACGCCTCCATTATTCATCCTTTGTCAGACACCCGGCAAGTTTCTCCACTACTCTATGTTTTGGCTGAAATAGGGGATAATAGTTGTAGCTATTTAAAAAGATTATGTGAGAATTTTAAAAGACATTATCTATGGAGTTATTAATTATTATTGCTAGTCTGTCTCTGAGTTCTCTTCCTTCCTGATTTCATTTCAGCTGAGAGTGAATAGTTTTGTAGCAATAAGTAGCTTCAATAATCCAGCTGCTGGCAAGAGAACATCTCGCCATCTCCCGGGTGCCTGGTGCAGACATCTGTATTGGTACTACAAAACAAATTACAAGGGACAGCACTGTTTTTCTCCAAAATGACATCTGAAATGAGAATGGTACTTGACTCTTTATTTAAGCTTACATCAATGTGAACACAACTTCCAGGTTGATGACTATAAAAGCAAGGTGTTAGATTCTTACTGACTGCTAAGGTATATTTCTTCAGCATGCAAGGCCTCTTTGCATAACACAATTCTTACCTTTGCCCCATTCCAAAGGAGCAAATTTTCAAACACAGACAACTGTATTTCCAGTGCATACAGCTAAAGAAAATCAGGCTTCTGTATAAGGGCTTCGTGAGAAGGAAGAGGTCACGGTCATGGGGCAGGCAGACAGCAGGGACCAGAAAAAAAGCAGCAACTGGAGCAGTGGTGGAGCTGGTACAAGGTCCCCCTGCAGCCAGAAGGAAGGAAGAAAGAGACATTTTTAAAGCATCTGCACCAAGGTGAGAGGGGTGGAAGGCTGGCAAAAATGGGGTAGAAAGTCAAGACCTGAACACTCAGATACTTGTGCAGGAGTGGGCAGCTTCCTTTGAGCCTATGGATAGCTCCTATCTCAAGTGTGGTCTTAAATGCCTCTCCGACTCAGAAAAGTCCCAGGGTGGTAAGGCTTCCAGGAGTCTGTGTGGGCTGCTTCTAAAACCAGGGGAAAAATGCAGTAGGCTTGCCAAGAGATGAGCTGCCCCAGTCTGAAAGCAAGGGAGAAAAATTCTTTATTCTTTTTTTCTCCCACAGCAAAATGCAAGTACACCCAAGGCCATGGAGACCTGTTCTGCAGGACGCCGTGACCTTCCGTGTTGATGCCTGGGTCAGCAAATGCAGCAGAATCTGCCACTTCAGCTATATATCCAGTTTGAAAAAACAGTTCACATTCAGGTTTCTAGAAAAATGCCATGTTGCACACTTATGTATTTTTTAGAGCTTCTCTTTGTTTTAGATTTGATTAATGCAAACATTTAGAGATGAGACAGACACAGATTTTTGAAAGATGAAATTTAAAGGACAGTGTTCCTTTGGTTAATAATTCACTATCTTCTTCAATGACTTGTCCACAAACATAAATTTAATTCCTCTCTCTTATTCCCTTTTCATGTCAAAGTCAAAACTAAAGATAGCCAAAGCATTCTAGAAGGTATAATGTATTTTGGTTTATATAATGATTTTGTCATATGTTAACTTTGATGATAAAGCAGTTTCATTTATGTCAAAATAAATTTTAATAAGTCAATGCCTAAATTAAGATTTGACCAAGAAAGAACAATACCATTAAAAATAATTAAGGGCCTAACTCATATGGCTCAGTGGATTGAGTGCCAACCAGCAAACCAAAGGTTCACTGGTTAGATACCCAGTTAAGGTACATGCTTGGTTTGCAGGCCAGGTCCCCAATATGGGGTATGTGAGAGGTAACCACATACTGGTGGTTCTCTTCCCCTCTTTCTCCCTCCCCTCTCTTGCCTAAAAATAAATAAGTAAAATCTTTAAAAATAATTAAGTCTATCATTCTATTTGTTTTAAATGATCATACAAGATAAAAAAGGGAGAGGATCCCAAACACTAAAAACAATGTTGATATAAATATAATCCTTCCTTTGGAAATTGTTCTAAAGATGAAGTCAGTTACAGTGGTCTTATGTTATTTCCAAGAGGAAACTTAAGGAACCATTTTTCACATGTTGATGCAGCCATACGATTGCAGACACTGTGAGCTATAATGAAATGCTTATGCTGCCAGCAGGCATCTCTTCCTCACTGTGTGCGGGGGGTTTACCCAGGCACACTGATAGACGTGCTGTAGTTTCTGCATGGGTTAGTTACATGCAGCAACTGGGATATTGGAGCAAAGATTCAAGGATGGAAACTAGAAATATTAGAATATGAAAAGCACCAGTAAAACAGCTGAACATGCTAAAATCATTTCTTGTGTTGCCAGTTAGTTTTTGCAAAAATATACATCTTTCCAAAGCCATCCTATATAAACATTCAGATTCAACAAGTGTTTCCCAAGACCTGCACAGACCCAGAACTATACCAGATATTCTTTCACATTTTATTGCATGAAATTCCCTCCACAAACGTTTAGAGTAGGCCTTATTCTCATCATAACCCAACCGAGGGTGGGGTTCTGGATCTCTCACTTTCTTTCTTTTTTTTTAATTTTTAAGATATATTTTATTGATTATGCTATTATAGTTGTCCCATTTCCCCCTTTCATTCCCCTCCCCCCACACACCCCCACCCACATCCCCCCACTTTAGTTCATGTCCATGTGTCATAAGTTCTTTAGCTTCTCCATTTCCCATACTATTCTTGCCCTCCTTCTGTCTATTTTCTCCCTATAGTCTATACTACTTATTCTCCATACCTTTTCCCCCTCTCTCCTCCTCCCACTCCCCTGTTGCTAACCCTGCATGTGATCTCTATTTCTATGGTTCTGTTCCTGTTCTAGTTGTTTGCTTAGTTTGTTTTTGTTTTTCTTTCAGGTGTGGTTGTTAATAACTGTGAGTTTGCTGTCTTTTTACTGTTCATATTTTTTATCTTCTTTTTCTTAGATAAATCCCTTTAACATTTCATATAATAAGGGCTTGGTGGTGAGGAACTCC
Organism: Tonatia bakeri; assembly: GCA_004024845.1. NCBI lineage: Eukaryota > Metazoa > Chordata > Mammalia > Chiroptera > Phyllostomidae > Tonatia > Tonatia bakeri. The sequence continues at coordinate 46,789 of PVIA01004431.1, read as the reverse complement.
TTTAACTTGACCTTATCTGACAAGTGCTTCATCTGCCCTTCCATTCTAAATGAAAGCTTTGCTGGATAGAGCAATCTTGGATGTAGGTCCTTCCCTTTCATGACTTGGAATACTTCTTTCCAGCCTCTTCTTCCCTGCAAGGTCTCTTTTGAGAAATCAGCTGACAGTCTGATGGGAACTCCTTTGTAGGTGATTGTCTCCTTATCTCTTGCTGCTTCTAGAATTCTCTCCTTCATTTTAATCTTGGCTAATGTAATTATGATGTGCCTTGGTGTGTTCCTCCTTGGGTCCAACTTCTTTGGGACTCTCTGAGCTTCCTGGACTTCCTGGAAGTCTATTTCCTTTGCCAGATTGGGGAAGTTCTCCTTTATTATTTGTTCAAATAACTTTTCCACTTGTTGCTCTTCCTCTTCCCCTTCTGATACCCTTATAATTCAGATGTTGGAAAGTTCAAAGATGTCCTGGAGGTTCCTAAACCTCTCCTCATTTTTTTGAATCCTCATTTCTTCATTCTTTTCTGATTGTATGTTTTTTTCTTCCTTCCTGTCCACTCCATTGATTTGAGCCCCAGTTTTCTTTGCATCATATTGGTTCCCTGTGCATTTTTCTTCATTTCACTTAGTGTAGCCTTCATTTTTTCATCTAATTTGCAACCAAAATCAAGCAATTCTGTGAGCATCCTGAACACCAGTGTTTTGAACTGTGCATCTGATAGGTTGGCTATCTCTTGGTCACTTATAAGTATTGGCTCTGGGCTTTGATTTGTTCTTCCGTTTGAGCCTTTTTTTTTTTTCTTTTTCCCTCTGGTCTGGTTGTGCCTGTTACACAGTGAGGGGAAGAGCCTTAGGTGTTCTCCGGGGCAGGGCAACCCAGTGGCTGGGTTGTGATGCTGTAAGTGGGGACAGGGTCTGAGAGGGAACAATGGCGCTTGCTCCACTCTCTGTCAGATTTCAGTCCCCTCTGCTGCTTCCCACAAGCAAATTTGGGCCTTTCTGGTGCTGGTTCCGGGTGGATGGACTCGAGTACATTCTAGGACCCTGTAGGTCTCTCCAATGAACACTTACGTGAGGCTGGGGGTCTCTCCCAGCACCTCAACTCCCACAGGTGTTTTCAATCAGTGCTTTTAGGCTTTACTTCCCGGCACTGGGTCCCCGGGTTGTGTGGTCTGTCTTGCTGCCCGTTTTCATCTGGTTTATCTGCTCATGAAGGTGTGACTGCGGACAGCCAGCTGCCTTGCGCACCTCACTGGGTCTGCCCATTGCTTCCCCATGCCTGGGCCTGGGGTCTGCCACCAGCATCTGCTAGCTGCTGCCTGCTTCCTGTGTGCCCAGGTCTGCCAGCCACTGCTTTTTCCTGCCTCAACCCCTCTCCGCTGGCCACTGTCTCTGCCCCTCTTACCAGTCTGGATGAATGGTTGTTGGGACTTCTGTACTGTTCAATTTTTTGTCCGTTTTGGTTGTTTTTTTGTTCCTAAACTTTTGTTGTCTTTAATTTTGGTTGTGTGAGAAGGCACAGTGTGTCCACCTATGCCTTCATCTTGGCTGTAAGTTCAACTCCTGGATCTCTCACTTTCACCTCTTGCAACCTTGTACATGCCAATTGACTTGTCTTCGACCATGGTTAGTTTTGTTTTCCTTTATTTTGTTTTCCTTACTACTTGTTACTGTAAAACCCCAGGCAGACGTAAGTAATGGTTTTCAACCTGGGACAATTTTATCCCACTAGTAACATTGGCAATGTCTGGAGACATTTTTTATTGTAGAAACAGGGAGGATGCTCTTGGCATCTAGTGGGTAAGGCCAATGATGCTGCTAAACAGACTAAAATGTACTGGAAAACCCCCCACAACAAAGAATTATCCAACCCAAAATGATTACAGTGCTGAGATTAAGAAACCCTGAACAAGAGTGAAGAAATTACGTGGCTAAATCATAAAAAAGTAAGCCTCAAATTGGCAGTAGCTCATAATAAAAACAACAGAAGCATTTTTAAATGGCATATCTCTCCCAATTCATCCATTCTTTTGACAATCCAAATATATTTGAGCTGGGGAGGGGAGCAACGAACACAGAGTTCCAGCTATTTTAAATTTATTAAAAAGTGCTCATATGCCAAATACTATCCACCAGGACATAAAAAATAAATAATACATGGTTGCTGTCCCTAGGAAGTTCAGATTCAAATAAGGGAAGCTGACTAAAAATCCAATCATTTTTATGCATTGTGTAAGTGCTGTGATAGTGAAGTGCTCACATGTAAGGTCAAGAAACCCTGTCTGGGGCAGCAGAGAAGGCTTTCAGTTATGAAAAGCAAAAAAAAAATAATGTTTATGAATTTGAGTACAACTTGAGATTTATTGTGTCCTGGTAGAAACTCAGCCTATTGGATTTTTAATGTGCTCAGTCATTTTGTACCTTCTAACATGCTTTTAAAATCCCAGCAATCATTTCAAATTCATTCATATGGGCTTATGCTTTTATCAAACATGGACACACTAAAAGATGTTTTCTACTGTGTTAGGGTTATAAGTCTGAGTGAACAGCCTTCTTCTGTGGAAATGGGCCATCCATAAATCCCCCCACAGCATGCAAGTTCTTAGAGTTCTGACAATGCATTCACCATAGTCCTTTTCAATGAAACTTAAGAGTTGTGGTCTGTTTATTCAAACCTCTTTTATTTCCTTAGCAATTTTTACATTTAGATAATTTTTATAATCATTATTGTCTAAGTAGCAACACCCAGAAAATAAATCAGCATCTCTTCATTGTTATTTGAGAATAGGTAAAGGGTGGGGCAAGTGAAACATGGAATTTACTCCTGTATTATTTATTAATTATTATATTATTTTCCATATGAATACTGTAAACCTACTTCTGCTCTACTGTGTGGCTATGAAGGCCATTAAGAGAAAGAGATATGAAGAAAGGAATGGAAGAAATTTGCTGTGTGCAATCCCATCCTCTCCATCCACTTAGTCACCGGTCATGTTGATTCTGCCTAGTGCCTTTTGAATCTGTGCATATCTCTTTAACTTCACTGCCACTGTCCCAAAGACACCAGTATCCTTCTTTTGTGTGTTGCCATAACTTTGCTGAATGTCTACCAACATGCCCTTTGGCAACAGAATTAGGGAAGGGCCTACATGGAGGAGTGATCTTTTATAAATGCAATGCTAGTCACTTCACTCCTCTACTTAAAACACTTTCATGGCTATATAGACCTTTTCTGAGCAATTCACTCCTTGAAAACCTAAACAGATCAATAAATTTGCAAGAAATCAAAAACTTATTGGAATAACCTAACATGAGATAGATATTTTATATTTCCTTACTAAGTTCCTCCATTTCATTTGCCTGTTCAAATTCTTTTGCACGTGTTTCAAAGTACTCTTAATCTGGTAGAATCCATTTTTTTTTCTCTTAGTGTTTGTTTTTTTGTCTTTGTGCATTCTTTCTTTTTTTTCTCAGTTAGGTTAGCTAGTGTCGTATCAACCTTACTGTGTGTACCTTTAAAGCACATCACACATGTATCAGTGAGCCTACTGTTTTCACTTATCTAACTCAGTAGATTTTAAGATGGTGTTATTACTACCTTTCTTCTCACTTCTTGCATTCATTTTGTTGCTCTTTTCTTGTTTCTTCAGTTGAATACTTCATCACTAAAAATTATGTAAATAGTCCATTGCAAAAGCTATGAATTTTCTTATGGTCTCAGATTTAGTCATATTTAGTAGATTTTTACACATAGTACATGAATTATTAGTGTCTTAGATGTTTTGAAACTTTTTTTTTTTATTTTTGTAAAAATATATTTAGGATAGTTCTTTAATTGAATTCATGCACATTTTTGCTTTTATACTTTTCTTTGGAATTATTTTCTAATTTTATTGCATTTAGGTTAGGTAATTTATAGTTTGGTACATTTTTAGGGGGGATTTGGTGACTTGATTTTGGTCACTTTTTCTGGAATGTTTCATAGACACTTAACCATCAGTCTGATGAAAAAGAAAGTCTATACTGTTAAGAGATTTTAAGTCATATTGATGAAGAGAAGCTATACTATTTATAAGATTTTGAGGAGGTTGCAAAAATGATTGATGATATTTAGAGGATTATTCAAGGTTTAAAATTTATGAGTGAGACAACTTCATATGGGAGCAAGTTCTAACATGGAACCCTGGGAGTGGTTGGTGATAGACAAGATGATGAGAAGGTACTATGGTCAGATGTATGAGCCTCATACGGTACTGTGAACTATGCCGTGAAACCATTGAGGAATTAGGAGGATGCTGGCTATACCTCTGACCTCCTTTTATGTAAAATGTAAGAGAATAAGCAGTGCTCATGAAAGAGGCTTTCAGGGGAAGTTGCTGTGATTTAGGTCAAACAGAATTAGGGACAGTTCTTTAAAAATAATGAGTATATCATTGGGATTGACCCTATATTTCTATTTATCCAGGACAAATCCAGTCCAAAGTGTCTTAGCTTGGAAGAAAAATATGGTCATCCTAGAAAAATGGGATACTGTTTTAAAAATTCATATAAAATCATAAAGGATTCAATATAAATATTGGGGAAAGGAGAAAAATGGAAGTAATGTTCAAGGAATAGGAGCCACAAAATGGTTTGGGAATGAGAACTTTCCTTTGTCTACAATTTTAAAGACAAAATTAAAGCCAGCAGATGTTAACTCCTTAAATGCTCTCCCATTAGATTCACCCAGTTATGGAATACCCACCTGTATTTTCTCTTTTTCTTTTTCATTAAATAAAGGGGCATTGCCTTTCTAAGGATAACTCTCCATTGGTATTCCTGCACATCCTCTTATTTCCATAGGTAACTTACTTTCTACTATACCCATCTCCTCGTCTCTTCAACTTGTGTATCATCAGCATTTAAATATGCTTAAATTTCTCCTATATCAAGAATAATAACTAATCTCCAAAACAATAATCTTCCAGCTACTATATTGTGGTTTTATACACTTACCATCTCAACGGTAACTGTAACGGTACACTTCACGTCTTAACTTTCCTTTCACTCATCAACCCTCTGTGATCTGGCCTCAGCTTCTTCAGTTCTATTGAAACTGTAATGGTAAAGATCACCAACAATTTTCCCTTTTGCAGAATCTAAAGTCACTTGAAGATTCAGATGTTATGTGACCATATACTGAAGGTGTTGACAACACCTTCTCATGTTAAAATCACCTCGTTTTCCATAACTCACTCAAACTCTTCATTAAAGTTTCTTTTTCAACTTCTTTCTCATTGTCCACCCTTTCAATATTGGCACTCATCAGGGTTCTGTCAAGGTAACTTTTGCTTTCTCATTCTTCTTGGTTATTCTAATTCATGTCCAGTGTTTTAACTATTATAAACTGACAACCGTAAAGTTTTCATCTCCCACCTAATCCTACTCTTCCCTCCCGAAGATCAGTACAGACAGCAGCTAACTGAACATCATCTTTCATTGGACTTTCCCAAAAATACTTCAAATCAGCACAATTTCAGTTTACAACTGAAATCATTATCTTTCCCTCCAACATACTTTTCCCCGTGTTCCTTATCTAGCTAAATGGCACCACCATCTACTCAGTTGCTAAACTGGAAAGATTGAAGTTATTCTGACTACTTCTCCTGCCCACCCCTAATTAACATTTATTCAATTCACATTTCAAAATGCATCTACTTACATCTATTGAAACTACTTCACCTGCAAACCATTTTTCATATTACACCAAGTGATCTCTCTAAATGTGAATATGATTAAACTTTCCTCTTCCTTAAAAGAGTTCAATGTCACCTCATTGACCTGAGGAAAACTTCAAATTCTAGCTTCTTGGAATGTCTCAATTTGATGGGGTATGACCTTGATGGTTTTAATTTTCTCCATTCACTGCTAGTATTCCTTATTGACACTCATGATGTAGGGTTCTTCATGACATTTTTGGCAGATTCTTTAACATTCAGGTCATTGTTGTCTATTAAAGGTCTATTGAGTTTCAACCTCTAGTCTCCTAGTTGGGATTAATCTAACCTGCTCTTCTGTCTCTCTCATTAGTCAGGTGGGTGGAGGAGGTCAGTGGGGGCCTCTTCCTTGCCTTCTCAGCTCATGTCAGATTGGAAGAAGCATGATCTGCCTCTGGGACGCTTCCTTCTCTTCTTTTAAAGTGTCCCCAGCCCCCAGCTATGCTGAGGTGGGATAAAGGCAGGCAGCATTTGTCCTTCCTAAACTGTGCTGTGGGCTATTACAGTCCTCTCCCTCCTGGTTTTTCCTACTCCTCTGGCTAATCTGACTAATCCTTTTTTCATATTCTGGCTTCTACTTTGATTTTCAGTTTTTATTTTGACAGAGAAGAGGCACTACTCCACCCTTCTGTTTTGATTTCTTTCTTCATTCACAGGTTTATCCTACATTCTCCTTCTGCCCCTTGGCTTCCTCCCATCTTTCATATGGAGAATCACTGGTAGGAGTCAGTCATAGCGGTAATTTGTTGTCTACAGAATAGGTCTTTTCAAGGTGTGCACGGACTTCTCCAGAATGCCACTTCCATGCCAGACAGCTCTTAAGAGCAGCTACACGGTACCAGAGAGGATGTGATGCCACAAAAAATATGCCACTCAGACCTCCTGCTGAAGAGAACATAATTGACCAGTAGCATCAGCTGCTGCCTTTCTGGGATACACACTAGGACCATGATTGCCATGGGTCCTCCCAGCTAACAAATATGCACTGTCAGAGAACTAAGAAGAACCCTTCCTGCAAAACATGGAACTCCTTTAGTAGGAGGCTTTGCTTAAGAACTTCCAATTGGCTGAAATTTTCGTAGAACTGTGCTGCAGTCTAAGATTCCTGCTACTCAATTCCCATTACCATCTCCTTGCATTCACAGGTTTAAGGACTATCATGGACTAAAGTCTCTTCCTGCCTTCTCTGGTATCTCCCCTTTAAATCTTAACTGGTGTCTTCTTGAATAATTTGAATCCCATCTTGACATCTGCTTCTCACGGGAACTAAGCTAGTACAAGTGGAGCCCAGAGGGATCCAGGAAAAAGTCAGTAAGATGGCAATTTGGGACAGACTTACTCATTGTCCAGTGACCAATGAGGTATATGATGAGTAGTATATGGTGCAAGGGTAGTCCATGGCATATGGTGGGATCTCAAATATGAAGGATTTCATATGTAGTGATCTGGAGAAATTCCTCAGTGGGGGGGAACATCATTGCAGGTAGAGTGATTCAAGCTTTTGAACGACATGGAGGTGCAATGCCTATAAGACAGCAGGGCTAGCCAGTGACTGCTAAGTTATACTGATGCCCTGCAGAGAGATAATGAAAAACTGAGGGCTTTTTTTAAAAATGTATTTTATTGATCATGTTATTACAGTTGCCCCATTTTTCCCCCTTCACTCCCCTCCACCCTGCACGCCCCTCCCACCCACATTCCTCCCCTTTAGCTTATGTCCATGTGTCATACTTGTAAGTTCTTTAGCTTCTACATTTCTCATGCTATTCTTACCCTCCCTCTGTCTATTTTCTACCTACCATCTATGCTACTTATTCTCTGTACCTTTCCCCATTCTCTCCTCCTCCAATTGCCCTGTTGCTAATCCTCCATGTGGTCTCTATTTCTGTAGTTCTGTTCCTGTTCTAGTTGTTGGCTTAGGTTAGTTTTTGTTTTAGGTGTGGTTGATAATAATTGTGAGTTTGCTGTCATTTTACTGTACATGTTTTTTATCTTCTTTTTCTTAGATAAGTCTCTTTAACATTTCATATAATAAGGGGTTGGTGATGATGAACTTCTTTAACTTGACCTTATCTGAGAAGCACTTTATCTGCCCTTCCATTCTAAATGAAAACTTTGCTGGATAGAGCACTGTTGGATGTAGGTCCTTGCCTTTCAAACTGAGAGCTTTTACCAAGCATAAAGGCTAAGCTTGAGAGCCGAGGGCTTCTTGAGTAGCTTTTCTCTAGCAGTGAAAAAGCTGACACAGCTGAGTAGCTGAATGGACATCTGAAGGTTAAAGTCGGAGCTTCTAAGGTGTTTAAATGTTCATAAAGTTTGGAAAAGCTTGAGAAAATTTGGGTCTCTCTGAAAAACGTGATGAGAGGCTGGATGGATCTCCTAAGAACGCTGGCTCTACACACACACCCTAGCCCCCTCCACAATCCTCAGAGTGTGCAGCAGTCACCTCTCCTTGCAGACTGGTAAACTGCTGAGAGATATGCTGGGCCCAATGGGAGAAGGGAGACATTCTACACTGGGAGGAGCTGTAAAAGCTAACTAGCCTGTACAACTATTGGATTTTGAGAGTGTTGGATCAAGGGCGGTAGAATGTAAAAGTGAATAAGAAAAAATTTATTGACTTGGGGGAACTTTCTAAACACACTGAATTTGACACCCTGGCAAGGATCCTGGGGAATTGGGTAAACTCACTACTAGAGTGGATACAAGAAGCCTGGAAAAAATGGTGGCCCAGTTGGAGTAATGTGCAGATCCTTGAGATACTCTGGAAGTAAAGGAAGACAGTAAAGGAAGGAATAAGAGGCTGAGGAATTGTGGGCATGCCTGCATGGATATATTATGGAATTCCAGATTATTCAGCAAAGAATTCTGTTTTTCAAGAAAGCCCAGAGGACACACCATTCACCAAGGCCATCAATAATGCACTGATGACAGTGGCAGCAGAACCACTGAGGTTAATGGTGGCTCTCCTCCGCATGGCAGGGCTGGGAGTGGGAGAGGCAGGCTTGCAGGTGACAGGGTTGGGCTTGTTGATGTCCAGAGGGATGATGGAGCCTTGAAGTATTAGAGCTCAGACAGTGAGAGAAGACCATAATTATCATAACAGGCAGAGATAGAGGCAGCCGAGGGAGCTTGACCTTCAGCAAGGTTTGGTGATGGCTAGTTGAGCGTATTGCTCCTAGAAGCAAAATAGTTGGCAGCCCAAAAGAGGAAGAATGGGGGAGTAGAGAGCTGAGGACAGCTACTCCGCTTAAAAGTCATGATTCCTTGCTCTGTTCCCAGACCTAAGTCACATTTCAGATGTGGAGCTGACTGACATACCTCATCTTGGAAGGGATGATGCCACAATTCAATACCTAAAAATGCAGAGGTTGTTGTTCTTTTTATATCTTTTAAAAAAATTTATATTAATAAACTTTATTTTGAGAGAAATTTTAGGTATACAGAAAAACTGAGCAGCAAGCATAGAGTCCCATATACCCCTTCTTCCTCACACATACATAATTCCCTATTACTAACAACTTGATTTGGTACATTGGTTATAATTGATAAACCAATATTGATACATTATTATTAATTAAATTCCATAGTTTACATTAGGGTTCACTCTTTCTGTTGTCAAGCTATGTGGGTTTTAATAAATTCATGATGTCATGTATCCATTACTGTAGCATACAGAATAGTTCTATTGCCCTGAAAATCTCCTGTGTTTCTCCTGTTCTTCCCCACTCCCCCCTCCTGAATACCTGGTAACCACTGAAAATTTTATGGTCTCTTCTATAGTTTTGCCTTTTTAAGAATATCATATAGTTATATTCATATAATATGTACTCTTGTCAGACTTTTTCCACTTAGCAATAGGCATGTTTCTTCCATGCCTTTCTGTGACTTGATAGCTCAGTTATTTTTGCAGCTGAATAATATTTTTTTAATTGAACTTATTGGGGTTACATTGGATAATAAAATTATGTAGGTTTCAAGTGTACAATTTATGATACCTTATCTGTACGTTGCATTGTATGTGCCCCATCGAAAGTCATCTCCCGTCACCATTTATTCCATTCACCCTCTTCTACCTGGCTCCAGACCCCCTTTCCTCTGGTAATCACCACAGTGTTGTCTATGTCTATGAGGGGTTTGTACATGTGTGTGATCCCTTTACCTATTTCACTCAGCCCATAGTCCCGTCCCCTTTGACAGCTGTCAGTCTGTTCTCTGCATCCATGAATCTGTTCTATTGTGTTTGTTTATTTTTGTTCATTAGATTCCATATCTAGGTATAATCATATGGTATTTGTCTTTTCTTTAACTGACTTATTTCACTTAGCATAATACCTCTATGCATGTCCATGCTCTCAAAAAAAGGATAAAATTTACTTCTTTTTTATGACTGAGTAGTACTTCATTGTGTAAATGTACCACACCTTTTTTTATTCACTCATATATTGTTGGGCACTTGGGCTGCTTCCAAATCTTGGCTATTGTAAGTAATGCTGCAATGAACAAAGGGGTACATGTATTCTTTAGAGTTAGTGTTTTGGGTCTCTTCAAATATATTCCCAGAAGTGGAATCATTGGGTCATATGGAAGTTCCATTTTTTTATTTGTTTGAGGAAACTCCATACTGTTTTCCACAGTGGCTGCACCAGTCTGTATTTCCACAAACAAGGCATGAGTGTCCCCTTTTCTCCACATCCTTGCCAGCACTTGTGTTGAGTTATTGACAATAGCCATTCTGCCTAGCGTGAGGCATATCTCGTTGTGGTTATAATTTGTGTTCTCTGATGATTAATGTTGAGCATCTTTCTATATGTCTATTAGCCATCTGTATTTCCTCTTTGAGAAGTGTGTATTCGGGTCCTTTGTCCATTTTTAAAAATTTTTAATTAGATTGGTTTTTTTGGTGTTGAGTTTTGTAAGTTCTTTGTGAATTTTGGATATTAACCCCTCATCAACATATTATTGGTGAATATGTTCTCCCATTCAGTGGATTGTCTTTTCCTTTTGTTGATGATTTCCTTTGCTATGATAGCGATTTTCAAACCTCGCTTAAACACCCGGCTGTCTGACTGACTGTAGCGAATTTCAAACCTCGCTTAAAACACACTGCAAACAGCTTGTCGAAACCCAAGAAATAATCATGCACAGAAACAGCCCTCTTGGCTCACCCCGTCGTGGGGAGCCCTCTCGACTAATCCCCTTGTGGGGAGAGCCCCGTTCCTTTGTCCCAGTGGGTTTTATTCTTGAATACCAATACAGTTTGCAAATTACAAGTAGTTAGCTTTTGAAAGGTGCTAGCAGATTTCCTACTGGGATGCTAAGCCAGAGATTTTGGGATTTTATCATTTAAAAAGACTACAGGACTTAAAGCTTAGATTTGTTTCCTGCCTGTGACTTCATATTCTAATTAAAGAGCATCCTGCAGCAAGCAGATCTCACAGGGTCTTTGCATATTCTTTGTCCCAGGCCTGATTACCCCAGGGATCCGCCGTCTCTGGTCTGAGCCACCCCTTTGGCTGATTGCTAAGCCCCAAGGAAGGGCTGGAGACAGAGGCAGCAAGGAGACTTGGATTTCTCATATCTAAGTACAAAGACTCAGGCTAAGAGGGGCAGGGGTAGATGATCACCCCTTCCTTTCCACAGCCCCTTCATTTATTTTCACAGTCTCGTGAGACTTATTCCACAGAGGCCTTTAAGAGATCAGCTCCTGGCTTAGGTCGCTTCTCCCTGAGAAGTCTTACCCATCATTGGAAACTGATCTAGCATTTAAAGGCCAGGCACAGAACAGGCAGCGTTCATGCCAGGGGAATAAGTTTTGTCTCCTTAGTGGCTCCTGATCTGGAGGTCTCTCACTCAGCCTAAGTCACAGGGGGTCATAGCTTCCTGAGACCAGGCAGGGCAGCCCTCAACATTGCTATGCAAAATCTTTTTAGTTTAACATAGTCCCATTTATTTTTTTCTTTTTTTTCCCTTGCCTGATGAGATATACCAGAAAAAAATATTGCTATGAGAAATGTCTGAGATTTTACTGCCTATGTTTTCTTCTAGGACTTTTATAGTTTTGAGTTTTACACTTATGTCTTTAATTCATTTTGATTTTATTCTTGTGTGTGGTGTAAGGAGGTGGTCTAGTATTTTTTTTTATATACCTGTTCAATTTTCCTGACACTATTGGGTAAATTGCCTTTACCTCATTGTATGTTTTTGACTTTTTGGCCTCCTTTGTCAAATATTAATTGACCATAAAGATGTGGGTTTATTGTTGGACTTTCTATCTTGTTCCATTAATTCACATGTCTGTTTTCATGTCACTAACATGCTGTTTTGATTACTGTGGTCTTGTAGTACAGTTTGATATGAGGCAGTTTGATACGTTCAACTTTGTTCCCCTTTCTCAAAATTGCTGAGGCTGTTTAGGGTATTGTGTGGTTCCATATAAGTTTTTGGGATATTTGTTCTAGTTCTACAAAATATGAAATCATTTGTCTAGAAATATCCAGCCATGTAACATGAAAAATAGAGATATTTACTGAAGAAGATGTAAGATACAAGAAACATTGTATGTAGGACAATGACTCCTCAGTTCCCTTCAAAGTAGGCACCTTGGGACTTCACACAGTTCTCCCAATCTCCATCAGCTGCTCCATCATATTTTTCTGAATCTCATTGGTGGTCTGAAATCTCTTCCCTTGCAAAGGTGATTTTAGTTTGGGAAAAGCCAGAAGTTGCAGGGCACCAAATCTGGTCAGAAGGGGGGCTGAGTCCCCTGGGTGATTTGATGTTTTGCCAAAAAACTTTCCACCAGAGGTGATACATGAGCAGGTGGGTTGATGAAGCTGCCAATCATCAGTTGCCCATAGCTGTGGCCTTCTGAATCATCCAAATAGTTTCTGCAAGGAGTGTACAAACTTAACACAAAATTTGATGCATATTCATTGCTCTATTTGCTCAGCCACTTTGAATGTCAGGGCCACACAGTATGCGTGCTCACTCAAAGGCATCCACCACCCCACTAACCAGTACAGTGAAGTCTTCATTGTTTACACATGTGCATTCCAGTCCACTTTCCTTGGCTGCCTCGCTACATCGATGTTGCACAAACTGTTCTTGTTATGTTAACAATGGTTGGACTTTTTCCAGACAGATCTCAGTATGTCATTGATATTTTGATAGAAATTGATTTAAACCTATACACTGCTTTGGATATTTTAATAATGTTAATACTTCCTGTCCATGAGCATGGTATACACTTCCACTTATTTGTATCTTCCTCAGTTTTTTTCTTCAGTATCTTATAATTTTATGAGTGTAGGTTTTTACATCCTTGGTTAAATTTATTCCTAGGTACCTTACTTTATTTTTTGTGATTTTAAATAGGATTGTATTCTCAATTTCCCTTTCTGATAGTTCATTATTGGTATATAAAATGCCACCAATTTCTGAATATTGATTTTTGTATGCTACTATTTCACTGAATTCAGTTATCAGTTCTAGTAATTTTTTGATGGCATCTTTAAGGTTCTCTATGTTTAGTATCATGTCATCTACAAATAATGACAGTTTTACTTTCTGCTTTTTAATTTAGATGACTTTTATTTATTCTTCTTGTCTAATTGCTGTGTCTAAGACTTCCAGTCCTATGTTGAATAAGAGTAGTGGAAGCAGATATCCCTGTCTTGTTCCCAATCATAGGGGAAATGCTTATAGTATTTACCCATTGAGTATAATGTTGGCTGTACATATACATTACGTGGGTTTGTCATATATGGTCTTTATTACATTGAGGTATGTTCCCTCTATTCCCTCTCTGCTGAGAGTTCATATTATAAATGGGTGCTGGATTTTATCAAATGCTCTTCTTGTATCTGTTGATATGATCATGTGATTTTTTACCTTTTATTTTGTTTATATGATGTATTATATTTATTGATTTGCAAATATTGTACTAACCTTGCATGGTTAGGATAAATCCCACTTGATAATGGTGTATGATCTTTTTACTGTATTGTTGGATCCATTTTTGCATCTATGTTCATCAAGGATATTGGCCTATAATTTTTTATCTTTGTAGTATAGTGTCTATGTCTGGTTTTGGAATTAGGATAGTGCTAGCCTCATAAAATGAGCTTGGGAGCCTTTTCTCCTCTTGAAATTTTTGGAATATTTTGTGAAGAATAGGTGTTCTTTGAATGTTTGATAAAATTTGTCTGTGAAACCATCTGGTCCAGGACTTTTGTCTGCTGGGAGTTTTTGATTACTGCTTCAATTTTGTTAGTTTTAATTGGTCCATTCAGATTTTCTCATTCTTCTTATTTGTTTTGAAAGATTGTATATTTCTAGAAATTTATCCATTTCATCCAGGTTGTCCAGTTTTTTGGTTAGTTGTTCATAATATATTCTTACAGTCTTTTGTATTTCTGTAGTGTTGGTTGTTACTTCTCCACTTTTACAACTGATTTCATTTGTTTGGGTCCTCTCTCTATTTTTCTTGATGAGTCTGGTTAAAGGTTTGTCAATCTTGTTTATCTTTTCAAAGAACCAGCTCTTGGTCTCATTAATCTTTTGTATTTTTTTTTGTCTCTATGTCATTTATTTCCACTCTAATCTTTATTATTTAATTCTATTTAGTTTGTGTTTTGTTTGTTGTTCTTTTTCTAGTGTTTTAGGTATAAGATTAGATTGTTTGTTTGAGGGTGGGGGGTTTTTGTTTTGTTTTGTTTTGTCTTTGCTTCTTGAGGTAGGATTGTATGTATTGTATCTTCAAGTAATTTGTTAGTCTGTCCTCTACAGATAGAGGGAACCTAGAAATAGACTGCAGAGTTCCACAAGCTCAGCTGAGTAGCAGACCTTATCACACTGATCCATTCCAACAATAACTTGAGGCTAATCAGGTAGGACAAGAAAGAGGGACTAATACAGTGGAGACACATGCACTTCAGAGGGTGGGAGATAAGCCTTGTGAAGACTCAGGGGCCAGCCATTTCATTGACACTTCTCAGAGTCTAGTGGTCTGGAGTATGCTGGGATATCCTTTCCAAAATACAAGACAAATTGCATCTTGCCTCTCCTACCACAAAGGAGGAAGCATAGTGTTCAACAGGCCATTTGGGATCTAGAGGCAACACATCCCACCTGTAGGTGTGCTGATTTTCCCCCAGTCCCAGATGACATAGAAAACTACCAGCCTTGAAAGTGGCTGAGAGCTTAGGTCCAGGCTATAGTGCAAACAGCCCCGCCCATGGGCAATGCAGTCTGGTGGACTCTGTGAGCCATGCAGTGCAGCCAGTGGTGGGAAAAGATTCATTTTGGAGCTTGTGGTAAACCCAGTGGGAGAAACACATATCAGACCCTTGGTATTCTGGAGCAAGGCTACAGCTTCTACAGAAGAGAATTCATCATAGAGCTTTTGAGAAATAGCTCCTGATATGGAACACTTGACCATGGGATGCCAAATGACCATGCATCCTAAATTGCCCCTTATGAGTTGGATCTATCAGAGCCACCAAGTAATAAAGTTAGACAGGGCACACTTGTGTGAGGCTGTGCCAGTCCATGACTGATGAGAGTGCGCTGAACTGCAGGTCCATTCCTGAGAGAAACGGGACCCTTTCCACAAGCAGCTTTGGCTGGAGCACTGCCCATTGACCTGGCTGGAACCTTCCTCAGGGCTGTACTGCAGTTTGCTGCAGTATGAGTCCCTTTCCACCCGACAGTCCTTTCCCCCTGTCTCTCACAGGGGCCTATCTCTGCTCACCTTCTCAATTTCCCCTCCCCTTTACCTTCACAGGCATTTTCTCCAATGAATCTCTGGAGCAACTAATCCCATCTTATGTCAGCTTTTAAGAGGGTTTAAACTAACACAACAAAGCCTTTCGGCACTAGTCTTTGAGGGAAAAAAAGCCAGAAAGAGTAAGAAACTACAAAAGGACTTGTTTCTCTTGAAGACTTTTTTCCCCTGGATATTTTTATCAAATCTCCGGTAAACAGCTTCAAGTAATGAGTTGTTTGTCCCCAAGCTACCCCTATACTCTCAGACTCAGAAATATTTCCCAAGGCAACTCCCCTCCACGGCAGTGTTATAAATTATAACTCTGACTGAGGCTGGGACTGAAGAATGTGAGCTCCAAATCAGGCCTCCCCGGCCAGAGGGCTCTCATTTTATCCTCAAGCCTCCCATTCCAATTCAACTTTAATTGGTGATCATTAAAACAAAAGCTGATCTTAGTCTTGTGTGGTCTTTCCCTTCTTCCTTCCCTTTACTTTTATTCTTAATGATGTTGTAGGTGGCCCATTAGGGAGCCACAAGGCCTGTATCCACCGATGGCCACCCTAGACAAACCATAGTGTGGTTCTGGTAAGATTTCAGCATCCATCCTGCCCAGGGATTTTTGTTTTTGTTTTTGATATCACAAAAAGAGGCCACTTGGGATTTGAAGGAAAGATCTGGAGTTGAGAGCACTGCTGTGCCAATCACCTTCCATCTGAGCTGAAGTTGACAATGACTTCCACCAAGTGCACCTTCACTTGTCAGCAAGGAACCACCTGGCCACTAGGGTTTGCCTTCATTGAAGACACTAACCCTCCATGAGCATGGCTTTATACACAAATTCTGTAGCCCCCTCCACACCCACGAGTAGTTGTATATGCTACCTTGCTGTGCGAGGCACACATTACTTCTGTGTGCCTTTTCCAAAATGTTTACTGTCCAACACCAGTTCCTTGAGATAGTAACAATTGTTCTGCCAAAAACAACAACAACAACAAGGTTGCGTGGGGTTAAATTAATCAAGCAGGTCATTGGTCATTAGACTGAGGTGGCTCTAGTGCTGTGGGGGACTAAGTGAGCAAACCACAATCCAAGCTTGTAAATGCCTCAAGGTTAAGAAATAGAAACCTAAGGACAACCAATCACAAATAACCAGTTGGACTTTAAGTTAGTTTATAGCTAATCAAATAATTCCCCTTTTTTCTCCTTCACGTTATGTTTTTTCCCCTGATCCTTGTTAGAGTGCTCCTAACCATTTCAGTTTGTCCATGCCTGATTCAAGTTGATTTTTGCTCAAATGAAATCTTAGCATTTTTAATATGTAATAACATACAAAAAATAAAAATGGTTTGACTTCAGGACTTCTCAGTGTATTTAAGATGGTGAAGAGCATTGTGTATCTTCAAGAGAAAGGTAGACTACGTGACATTTGCCCAGGTAGTTTACCACAAAACCCAGTGAGTCCGTCCTGATTTCTGCAGGGTAACTTCCCACAGGCAATACCTCAGGAACTGGCAGTCCCACAATTCAAGGCTGAGTGGTGAAAAGAATGGAGGCTGCCATCCCCAGTCTCATCAGGAGTCTCAACTGAAGGGCTGGTCCCTGTTGCCCTCTCTACAGAGCTTCCTGCAGCCAGAGACATCAAGACTGGGAACAATGTGACTTTAAAGTCTTGGATACTTCCCTGGCAACATAAGTGTTTAATCGCTTCCTTCAACCTTACACATTGGAAGATCCAAAGTGTGGGGTGTACAGTTTATTATTTTAGTTCCGTTTTCCTAGATACAGTTGGGTCCCATCAGAAAACAAAGCTCATGGTGGCTGAGAAAAACAGGTCACAGTTTGAATTCATTTGGCAACAAAGGGTAATAGATTATGTCCCTGAATATTCCCTTTGGCAACATTAAAACTTCCAAGCCTTTGATAAATAAACTGTCCCAGTTTGTGTGACGCATTATAATAGCAAATAGTCCAGACTGGCCCTCTGTTTCAAGGCCCCCTACATTGTGGTTTGTATACAAACCTATTGCACATCAAAACTTGATGTTTAGCAAATCCCTCCAGCATGCATATCCATTCAGAGGTTTTCTGGGATGTGCTGCCACCTAAACATAACCTGGATTGCTTTTGTGTGAACATCCTTGCAATTCCTCTCTGGAGTTGAGGGCTCATTTTCACAGAGATGAACATGACAGACTGAAGGAGGAAAGACAGCCTAAATCAAATGGAAAACATTTAAGTGCTTGGCTGACACTCAAAGTAAATTGTAGGAATCTAGGCTTTGGGAGCAGTATCCTCACAGGAGCATTTACTGTTAGTTTTCTTACAGTCTTGAAGCTAAGTCTGACAGATGGACATAATTTGATTATTAAACACCCCATGGTTAGCTTGGGAATACTAGCCTCAGGGGACTGTCCAGGATTCTATAGGACATTGCTGCTGAATGGTGGAATACTCAGTGGTTACATGGAATTTCTTTTAAAATCTCCACAAATTTTCTTCATTAAATATTGAGGATTTATTTCAATATTTTTGTTTATATATTTACTGCTTGTTTCTTTCACTAGGATCTGATGGCATGGATTTATTCTACAAATATGAAATTTTTCGACACACAACTCATTTTCTATATTATCCTGCATCAAGTACCCAAAAAGTGAACTACATTGCCTCTCCTATAGCAATAGGACATTACAACTTTTCTCTTTTCCCTTTGCCACTTTTTTTTCTGGAAAAGTGTCATGGTATTGATAAAGTTAATGTATATAATAATGGTTTGATGATGATGACCTCCTTTAGTTTTCTCTTGTCTGGGTTGCTCTTTATCTGCCCTTTGATTCTAAATGATAGCTTTGCTGGGTAGGGCAACCTTGGCTGTAGGTCCCTGTTTTTCATGACTTTGATCTAGCCTTAGTGAGGACCTCAACAGCATAAGAAAGATCCAGTCAGAAATGAAGGGTATACTAATTGAAATAAAGAACAATTTACAGGGAAACAACAGTAGATGAGTTTCAAATCAATTATTTGGAATGTTAGGTGGAAAAAAAACAACCAATCAGGACAAGATGAAAAAAAGAATCCAAGAAAACAAGGACAGTGTGAGTAGCCTATGGGACAATTTCAAGCATTCCAGCATCCACATCATAGTGGTGCCAAAAGGAGAAGAGAAAGAGCAACAAATTGGAAATCTATTTGAAAAAAACAATGAAAGAAAACTTCTGTAATTTGGTGAAGGAAATAGACATTGAAGTCTAGGAAGCACAGAATCCCAAACAAGATGGATGCAGAGAGACCCACTCCAAGACACATCATAATTAAAATGTCAGAGGTTAAAAATAAAGAGAGAATTTTAAAAGCACCAAGAGAAAAGCAGTCAGTTACCTGTAGGAGAATTCCCATATGACTGTCAGCTAATTTCTCAGAAGAAACTTTGCTGAAATGTTAAAGGAACTTAATTGAGAAAAAGAAGATCAAAATTATGAATAATAAAATGGCAATAAATACATATCTACCAAAAATTGAATCTAAACAACAAACTAAGCAAACAAGAACAGAGACAGAATCATGGATACAGAGAGCATTTTGATGGCTGCTCAATGGGAGGAGTGTGGGGGAATGGGTGAAGAGGTGAAGGGATTAAGAAGTACATGTAGATAGTTACAGAATAGCCCTGAGAATGTAAAGTACAGTATAGGAAATGGAGCAGCCAAAGAACCTCCGCAGGATCCATAAATGTGAACAATGGTGTAGGGATTGCCTGAGGGAGTGGGGGGTGCAGGGTGGAGGGAGGCAAAGGAGGGAAAATTGGGACAACTGTAATAACACAATCAATAAAATATGATTTAAAAAATAATAAAATTAATGTACATATTGTGACCCATATAATGGAAGCCTGCCCAGTGGTCCAGCCCATGTCACAAATCTAAACCAAAGTCAGTCTGAATGTACGGGAAATGCCTCACTGTCAAGGAAACATAACAAATACCAATCACAATCCTCCAACTCAGCTGTGGCTAGTTCACCTTGGGACCTGCTGGCCTTATAAGGAAATCCCCGACCTCCCAGCCAGCCCCGCCCTATTTCTGCTTTACTTAGCCCAAGGGTTACAGAACTTGCTCTTGCCTAAATCCCTCAGGGAGAATTCTTCACTGCTTCTTAGGCACTGCACTCCCCCAGGCCACGGATTGTTTTCCCTTGAATAATGGACATCAAACTCATTGCTAAACTGTTTTGGTTTTGTCATTTGACAGTTTACGGGAGGAGGCCTATTTGTTGAGCTATAACAGGCAGGCTGGCAGGGAGAGGGCCTGTAAAACCAGCCTTGGTGGAAGGCGTGGTTGAGAAAGGCTTAGGGAAAATGAGGACAGCATTAATGAGCTTGTAAAAAACTAGGAGATGACAGGAAACTTCCTGGACTTGACTATCTAAAGCCCCCATTTAATCACTCTCTTATCTGTGCAGCATCTTGTAGCTTTCAGGCATTCACCTTGTGGGTTAACTGCATAGAACTTCGACAATGGCCTTTTCCTAAGGGAGACATTGACACTTCTGGCCTGCAAAAGACAAGAACACTCTAGCTGAATACATTTATTTTTAATGTCCAAAGGAAATAAAATGAAAATCACAGACAATTTTGTAGGAGAAAAACAAACAAACAAACAATGAAATGAAATGAAGTCGGGCTTACGGACACTAACGGTACCATCCTTGGGCATGCTCGAAGCAACTACAAGGGGACCTGTCAAAGCCAGGGGTTAGCCCTTAGCAAGGGGTGGGGGAGAGCTAGGGGCATTCTGGAAAGAACCTATACCAAGTAAGATGAGACAGTCCTTTCACCCATCAGCTCTTTTCTAATTACTTTACAGGAGGGAAAAAGTCAAATCACGTGCTGGAAAGCCATTTGCATTTCTTAATATGGTGTTCTCATTTCCACAGGCTGAGAAGTTCTATACAATTCTCCTTACTCTACAGCAATAGAGTAAATCGGTCCTTTACATGCGTCTTGTGGCTTTTGTGCATAGAGCCATTACATTATCACAGTCACCACCCTATTTGTTTACTTGTCTGCCTTCTGTATGAAACTGATCCTGGAGGCTCAGCTAGCACACTACACTCACCTTGCTTCCTCGGTGCCTAGCACAGTGCCAGGTATTTAATAAGAGCTCAGTTGATGTTTGTTAGACTTATATCAAATTGAAGGTGTCCACAGTGGGAGAGGAGAGGGGAGAGACAGAGGCATAAAGCTTACTCTCTTTTTATGCTCAGAAGGAAATTAATGAAACAGTTCTCAGAATTATTAGGCTTCGTTTTCCCACCTGCAGCCAGAAATCCGTTATCTCAGTTAAGTTCGTGCAGACGTGTGAGCATCAGCCACACACCCTCCCTCCTTTGTGTCTCAGCCTGAAAACCGAGGCTCTGTCTCCATGGTTCACAGCCCGAACAAGCCAATCTGAGTTTGTACCAGCTACCAGCTGCTCCCTGTCCTTGTCAGACAGAAAAATAGATACATGACCTATAGCTGTCACAAATTACAGTGCTCATGCTAACCAGAATAGTACAAACTGTTCTTTCTTTTCTCAACAGTCAATCAACCTAGTTGTGGAAAACCCATTAGGGCATCTTTGCCGTACTTCCTCTGCCTCTCTCTTCGGCTCGTCGCATCCCTGCAAGGAGCCCCCTGGGCCTAACCATTTCTTTTTCTAAGTTAATTAATGTTGGGGACAGCCACTGCTACTGATGGGAGGCGATTACACATGAGCAGATTTTATTATTAATCTCTCCCCCTGAAACTGCTCCATATTCAATTTTCCATGGCTCGGTTTCACCCATTATTGCTAATTAGGGCCAGTTCCTACTACTCAATTCATCAGGTGTCTATGAAGCATCTTATAAGTGTAAGGCTGTGTCTGTAACCACTGGCAACAAAAGGACAAATCTAAACACCATCTACCCTTGATCTTCAACATGATCACTACTGATGTACTCGAGACTATGGCAGGGGGTAGCTGGGTAAGGCGACTATCAACTCGTTACTCTTGAGGGTCTTTAAGCAGAGGTTTCACTAATTCATTCACTCAGTCAGTCAACAAGCAGTCATTAGGTGCTCTCTGGGGACAGAAATCCCTTTGCCGTCCCGTCTTACTCCCATGTCAGATAAGGTGGCTGGGTGAGAACTATGAACGGCTGGCGGTTGAGGGGTTGGGAGGTAAGGTTAGAGCTCATTCCAAGTCAGTTTAAAGTCTCCGTCTCTCTGATCGAACTGGGAAAAGCTGCTCATTCACAAACTAATCCTCTGCGCCAAAAAAAAAAAAAAAAAAAAAAAAAAGAAAGAAATTAAAGCCATTCCAAGAAAGACAACATGAACTATTGTTTTCCCTCCTGGGTGTCATTTATGTATTTTTTTATGTATTTTCTACTAAGTTAAAAAAAAGCTTTAAAGACAGTTTTTAAAATATCAGATTAACTGTATCCATAGCTCCCTCAAAATTTTCTGAGGCAAATTTTCTTAAACATCTTCTGAATTTCGTGGGACACAAATGCAAGGGCCTAATGTCCTCAGAAGTTTGGGAACCTCTCCCTGAACCTCTTCCTTTGGGCAATCTGGGCTCTATTACCACACTACAGAGAGGGGCAATGGCACCCCCTAGTGGCTGACATGTCAAGATGCTTTTTGCTTCTATCCTTGCCTAGCAAATTGAAAGACTGTTTGTTCTTTACCCAACTTCACTGCTGATAGACAGGAGCAACTTGACCTGAGTGTGATGATTACTTCAACACTCTCATGTACTTGTACACATAAAGTACTGGCCTTGGCTTTTAAAAAACGGTATTAGAATTAGAATCCTGGATTCAAGCAAGAATAAGGGTTGCTACTTCTTTTCTCTGAATCTCAGTATGGGGACTGCGGTAGGGATTAAAACAAGCAAGTGTGTTAAGGAAGCGCAGGAAGCACAGCGAGAGAAAAATAGTACATTAAACAAGTGTTCTCCACGGGGACTGATGACCTACTTTTTTCTTACTCTGCATATCAGAAATTCTACTTTAATAGTCAAATGAGATCCCAATATATGAAAATAGAAGAGCACAGTGACTCTTAACAAATATTTAATCATTTTTATAAAGTATTGAGTAATTAAACACAAACTTACTCTACACATTTATTAGAGCCTTCTGTGTACAACTTTTATATGGAGCTGGGGTTTATTTTAACCCATGTGATAAGAAAATGGAATAGAACTCAAACAGGATAATCAGCAGGAAAGTCTCACCCGAACAAGCCGCTCTCTGTAGGTTAGCTTTATGTTGTGGGCAGTGCCGAGCAGAAGCTCTCTCTGTGACCTGGGCTTCTGCTGACCTGTGCGGTCACAACCTCCCTGAGGAACCAGTGTGTTGATGGGCTGTGATAGTGTGTGGGGTGGCAACTGAAGTGGAAGCTTGTGGAACACTGTTACACCCCCTGTGCAGCGCCGCTAAACGCGCAAACCAGCCTCTGTGCACAAAAGGGGCCGCGGCTGTGTGAATAAAGGCATTTTTAACTCCAACACCTGTGCTCTTTCCACTTCACTGTAGTTTTCACACAGACCTGGGTTTAATTTCTGACTCTACCGCATAGTACTGTATGGCTTTGGGCAAATTATTTGATCTAACTGAGCTTGAATGTTTTTATCTCTGAAAAAAACAGTAATACCTAATGCATGAAATAATGCATTTGTGTGTAGAATAGATGACACTGCTGATTAATATCTACAAGAAATAAAGATTTTAAACAATAAAAAATTAAATTATATAATTAGAAAGTTCTCATTAAAATGTCTTTGTAATCTTAGATGTATTTTACATTACATTTGAACAGTCACTTGCAAAATCCGAATATCACAGCACAGTCCCACTCATTGCTGGGGCAGATAATGTGACAGAGAAACTTGTGCTTGACCGTAGTTGCATTCGCCCTTCAGTCTTCGGGCCCCATCGCAAACGCCATGGTTATGAGCAGGGTTATCAGAGCCTACCAGCGACCTCATAAACGCTGTCAAGCCAGCCCCTTGTTGGACGGCTCTGCGCCTCCAGGCAGGCTGCAGCAGAAGCTGGAACACACACTGCTCCTGGGACCCGCCAGCCTACCGAAGAACTGCATGCGTCGCCCCTTCTCTGCCACAGAGCGGCACTAGACAGCGACTAGGGAATGTGGCTCGTACTGGCCCACGTTTGCTTCAGAGTTAAAAATGCTTTTCGTTTGCTCTGAAATGCTAGCTGAAATCAGAATTTGAAGAAGAAAAAAGGGGAGGTTTTTAAATTTCCTTTTTTAAAATTAAATTCACCCCTTGGTCTATAATTCCTGAGGAAAGTACTATGCTGCTTTTATTGCCATTTCTGGATAAAAACGGACAGAGAGGAGGGCACAGAATCTTTCCACTAATCCCAAGGCAGCTTGTTGTCTGTCACTAGCTGCTCATAGGTATTTAGAAAACCCTGAGGCTGATGCAATTTTCAGGGCATGTTAGGGGCAAAATAGTCCAATTCAAGGCCATTATGGGGAAAACGTGGAGAAAAGGGGAGAAAGAAAGATTCACTTAGAAGATTGCAGGAATGAGGCAGAGTGGGGGGGAGCTCATGCTGGGATCAGAAAGAGAGTAAACCTGTGTGACTGATCCAGTTCCATTCCTGAAGGTATGTCAAGAGCAACAATCTGCAGAAACATCACCCTGGGGGTCTTTGACCCAGATGTTCTTATGCTCCCCACATGTTTGCACCAAACTGCCACTCAGGTAATAATGCTAATGGTAAGATCCAGAAAGCCAGGGCTCAGGTGCTGCAAAGTGAGGGAAAGAAACAGGCCCAGACAGATAACTGCAAAATAATCTTGCTTTGGCTAACCTCAAGATCCAGGTATGACTTCCAGTTTTACTCCGAGTAAAAGCCACAGCCTTCCGTGATAAAAGTCAGCTCACATCTCTGCTTGGTCTTCATTGGCCCAGCACCTGGCCAGCACCTGTTTCCTGTCTGGTCTCATGTCCCCTTGCTCCCCCTCCCCCTCCCTCTGGCCCAGCCCCACTCTCCTCCCCTTCTCCTCACTATTCCTCAAACACACCGGACTGCTCCTGCCTCCATGTCTTTGTACTCAGGTACACCCTACCTAGAACATTCTCCTCACGTATCTGCTCAGCTCCTTCCCTTGTCACCTTTGGGGCTTTTCATTTTAATTTTTTTGTGAGGTCTTTTCTGACTACTCTATTTAAAATTGCAACTCCCTCACCTCTTCTTTATTTTTTTTAGAGCACATACCACCTTCTAAGACACTATATGCTTCACTTATTTATTTTGCTCAGTCTGCTTTCCCGTTCCTGAGTGCAAGTTCCATGAGGAGGCAGAGGTTTGGCCTGGGCTCTTCATCACCCAGAACAGAGCCCAGCACATATTAGGTCATTGCTGGCTATTTGTTGTTACAACAGCAAATGCTGGACTTACTGTTCTCAGCACCATACCTGTGGGCATAGAAGCTCCAGAAAGTCCTAAATCCTGAACATGGGAGGCTCACACATCTAGGTGGAGGTTGTAATCCAGCATGCTTCAGAGTGCCATTGTGTTTGAGACTCAGCAATGGAGTCCTTCTGTTCTGTGGGGTGGTCACCCAATTGACTTGGAGGAATAGCCATAAGATTGGGAGCCAATAACTAAGCCCCTACCATCAGGACCCTAGGGGTGTCAGAAAATGAAGCCCAGCAGGAAGCTCTGTCCCCATGAGAGAGAACAGCCATACATTGAAGCCAACATATGTGTGGTTTTGAGGCAAACCTTATGGTCCAGATTACCTGAGCGTTATAGGTAAGATTAGTGTGTGTGCCTTGATGTGGCTCTAGACAACTCCTCTCCCCCAAATGCCTGGCAAAAATCAGCTCACATCTCAGCTTGGTCTTCACTGGCACAGAAACACATCCTGAGGGTTGTCCTGGAATTATTTAACTGGCACAGAAGGCCTCTCAACATTAAGTTGGGTATCCAGGTAGACAAGAGGTAAAAGATATCTAAGGATTGTATCAACCAGTTCCTGAAAGAGATGCTCCTGCTTCTTGTACACATTCTTATGTATCCTCAGATTGACTTCATGAGAGAGACGTTTTTGAACAGCTGAGGAAAATGGGCTGCAGAAGGTTCAACTTGGGTCCAAGCTCAAATGGAAGGCAGCAAGTGGCAGTATGGGAGTTTTCTTCCAAATCTGTTTCTGAAGCTATGTGCATTTTTCTGAACCACATTGCCATGTGACATTGGTGCCAGCAGACTGGGCCCTTCCTGCCTGACTCCTCACAGGTCCTGTCATCAGCCTGACTGAACTGTGTCAGTGTGATCACCCAGGTCTGGGTAGAATACCATGTGATTTGGCTAGCAGCCAGGCATAATGCAAACAAAAAAAAACCCAAGTCCATTTTAATGTACAGCATGATGACCATAGTTAATGATACTGCATTGTATATTTGAAAGTTGCTGAGAGTAGACTTTAAAAAGTTTTCATAAGAAAAAAAGAACTTGTAACTGTATATGGTGACAGAGGTTAATTAGACTTATTATGTGATCATTTCACTACATATACAAATATCAAATCATTATGTTGTATAACTAAAATTAATATAGGTCAATTATAATCTCAATTTTAAAAAAAAATGGAGGAATAATGTGAGGAAGAAGCCAAAGTGGTCAGAGGACCCAAAGAATATCTCTTTCCAGGAAGCCAGTCAAAGTCCGGGTTGATATTTGCTCTCTTCCCATTAGTTGTAAATGAGACTTTGGTAGATGAAAACTTAATTATCCCAGCAAGTGACAAACCTTATGGGGCGGAATAACATCACTTGACTTCTATGGCTGGGTTTGTGTGCAGGGAGCTGCCTGGCTCTGTGGAGCAATTTTATAAGCCTTTAGAGACATCATTTTTGCACCATAATCTTGGGATGTCAAGTGCACAGCACAGACGACTCCCCTCTTCTTATGTTGAAGGGA
Organism: Tonatia bakeri; assembly: GCA_004024845.1. NCBI lineage: Eukaryota > Metazoa > Chordata > Mammalia > Chiroptera > Phyllostomidae > Tonatia > Tonatia bakeri. Next base: position 20,285 of record PVIA01004431.1, on the reverse strand, counting down.
ACCCGGGTAGTGGAGACAGAGGCTACCTCCTGCTTCCTCTTCCTTTCCCACAGTTTGAATCGTGCTGTATCGCCTGGGCAGCCCTCTTCACATCCCTCCCCTGTCTTCCGGTGAGGATCAAAGGTGATATACCCAGATGGCAGGAACCAGAATAAAGTCCTCACAAAGTGAAAAAAAGGAACACAAGTTAAGCCAGATTTGTGTGTTCTTTCTGTCTGTCTGTGGGTAGAGCCTATGGTAGACAGATAGAAGCTTCCCCAAGCATTGAAGATCTGTGCCCTTCACTAGGCCTTGAAGCTGACCGGGCCACAAGAAGACTACTACGACACCCATATCCAAGTGTTTGGCCAACAAGACTTGAAATGGTTTTCCTCAGGAGTTTCTCTGCCTGGGATCTGTCCCATTTTTCCTCTCCTAGGATGCAGCTGCAAGCCCTGTGGTGGTAGTGAGTGGCATCAAATGCAGAATTCATCCAACAAATGTATTCATTCAGCAAATACTTTTTGAGAATTCAGCACACTCTTGGAACTTTGAAAATGAGTGTGAAATAAATTTCTGGGTTATAGGTCTCCAGAGGTCATGGAAAGTCCTTATTTTTCTGGTGTAAAAGGAATATGAGTATTATGAACTGGGCCATGTATGGGAAAATTAGTCATTGGTGCTCCTTAATGCATTTTATTAAGGCTGCCCTTGCCTTCTGCAATCCCCATAGCTATCTATTAAATTTCTGCTAGGCCCGGAACACTGCTATGGTTATAAAGCAATCTAGTTGAATGGCTCCAGGTTCTAGAATTTTTCTTAGACTCACCTAATCTAAAGTTGCTGATTCTGGATCTCATTATTTAGAGGTCCAGATAAATCTATTCAAGATAAAATTTATAATTGGTTACTGTATGGCCCTTATTAAAATTACATTTCAAAACAACATATTATACCTCCACTTAAAGAAATGACAGCTGATGGACAAAGTGAAGGGCCTTGCGGCCTCATGAGGTATATTGGTCCAGGATGTGCGTGTAACTCCCAACACATATCATTTAGTTTAATGGAGTGAGCAGCCACTTGTGAAAACAGCCCTGTTTCTGGAGGGTACAGACATCGCCTGTTTTAACCCCAAGTGACCCAGATGCTCTTGATTTCGAAAGGATCCCATCCATCTCCTGTACAGACTCAAAAAAAGTTACTATTTCTCAAATTTCTCTAAAATGGTATTGCAAAAGCAGGTAGAGTTTTAGAATTCTGACACAATCTGCAGTAGCAATGAATACCGTCCTTGGCACTGAACACTGTGCCATCTGCAGAGTCTGTGACATCCACAGATGCTAGCAACCGTTGTACAGCATGTCCCTCCCTGACATCAGCTTGCTTTTGCTGCAAAGTGCCTGCCCCTGATGCTCTCTCTGGAGGGTGCCCTCAGGCTGCTGCAGTCTTTCCTGAAAGTGCCTGGGAGGTTACATCTCCCCGGGTACCTGTAGCCAAGGACTGATGGGCAAGGGGTATGAAAGTCCAGCTCAGAGGCAGAACTTCAGAATTCCTCTGCAGGACTTGGTGGAAGTTACCCTTAGCAAGAATTTGCCTGAGTCACACAATTGTTTGACAATCTGCGCCACTGTTCTGCTTCTCCCAGCTCTTTATCTGTTTTTCCTGGCCTGGGAGACTTTCTCCATAAATCGCTTGCATGTCTTTGTTTTGAGTCTCCTTTTGGGAAACTCTATTTAAGCCAGGGTACATGAAGACAAGCAGCATGCCAAGTCATTGTCCCAGGGAAAAAGTAACAATGCTTCAGTCTAAGTGCAGGTTTCTCCAAAATGCATGTTACTTCCAACCAGAAGCTTCTTTGATCTGCAGTACATGTGCACCCTCCTCCAGATGCACGTCCTGGGGGCTTTAATAGCATTTAACAGGCTACATGGCTGACTCCTGTGTCTGACTCAAAACTCCTTGAGGGCGGGAACTGTGTTCTGAGAATTGTTTGAATTTTAAGTGAAATAATTGAATAAATCATGCACTGCTGAGTGCCCACAAAGTCCCAGGAGCTCCCTTGGGCATGGAAAAGCCATTAGGATGAAAGTAACATTGACTACTCCTCTTGTAAAACGCAGGTCAAAACACACTGAATACTGTATTAACTTTCTGATAATGCATTTCATATGAATATTCTTTCCAATTTTCATGAGGTATTGTAAGATGCTAGCAGGTGACAGGCCTGGTCCCTGCTTGGAGGAAAAGGAGCAATGAGATGATGCAGATTATCTCCTTGGTGGCAACCAGCAGATAGGTTACAGTTAATATCTAGATTATTTCTCTAACACTGGGCATTAGTGAATTGCTGGGAGAAATCATTACTTTCCCATAATGTCAAGTCTCAGCCCACTGTTTATGGGATTTGCTGATGCTCTTACCAACCACAAACAAGACTTCCAGACTTTTGATTTTTCCCAAGAGATGGTCATTCAAAAGACTGCAGAGCACCTTAATTGCTCCTCACACCAAGGTTTTCTTCATAAAAACTCTCTGAGCTCTTAAGTCGTTGGTTTAAGAGAGAAAATCTTATATGTATCTCAGGGTCAGGACTGACTTGAGGATTTGTGAGAAAAATAATTAGGCCTCAGAATGGACAGCATCAGGTAGAATCAACAGACTGAGTCAGTCACCTTGTGTCTTTCTCATTAATGAGGCTAAATGAACTTATACTACCAGCCAAGGGTTAACTCTAGCCTACCAATCATGAAAGATGACTGGATCATGTCTGTGAGGCAGCTTGATAGGCTAAGCCAGAAATTTTCAACCTTTCCATCTCATGGCACACATAAACTAATTACTAAAATCCTGTGGCATGCCAAAAAATATATTTTTTGCTTATCTGACCAAAAAAATAGATACATTTTGATTCATTCACACTGTACAGCTATTATTATGTTGGTTTTTCTCATTTTTTTTTATTTAGCAATTTAGGGGAAAAGAGGTCAGTACCCCTGACTCAATAGTCAGATATTGCATGTTAAAAATTCTTGCAGACTTCTGGCCAAGATGGAGGCATAGGTAAATATACTTTGCTTCCTCACACAACCAAAAGAAAGAGAACAACAAACTTAAAAACAAGAAATAACCAGACTTTCAGAAAATCAAATTGTATGGAAGTTTGACAACCAAAGAGTTATAGAAGAAACATTCATCCAGACCAGTAGGAGGGGCAGAGACAGACAGTTGAGGTAGAAAGGGCTCTCAAGCTGGAGGACTGGGCAGGCAAGGCAGGGCTGGTGGAGGCAGGTGGTCCCACATTTGTGTGCAGATAAACTGGGAAAAACAAATGGGGAACAAGACAGATCACTTAAGCCAGGGTTCCAGCATGGGGAAATAAAAAGCCTCAGAACTTCTGACTGAGAAAACCTACGGGGGTTGAGGCACTGGGAGAGACTCCCAGCCTCACAAGAGATTTCATTGGAGAGAACCACAGGGTCCTAGAATGTGCACAAAACCACCCACCTGGGAATCAGCACTAGAAGGGCCCACTTTGCTTATGGGTAGCAAAGAAAGTTATTGAAAGCCAGCCAGAGCTAAGCAAATGGCATTGTTCCCTTTTGGACTCCCCCCCCACATATAGCACCACAACACAACAAAGAGGGTTGCCCTGCCCTGGTGAATACCTAAGGCTCCGCCCCTTACTATGTAACAGGCACACTGATACAAAAAAATATGGCCCAAATGAAAGAACAGATCCAAGCTCCAGAAAAAATACAACTAAGCGATGAAGAGATAACCAACCTAACAGATGCAAAGTTCAAAATACTGGTAATCAGGAAGCTCACAGAAATGGTTGAATATGGTCACAAAATAGAGAAAAAAGTAAACTCAATGAAAAGTGAAATAAAGGAAAATGTATGGGGAACCAACAATGAAGGGAAGGAAAACAAGACTTAATCAATAGTTTGGAACAGAAGAAAGAAACAAACATTAAAATAGAACAGAATGAAGAAACAAGAATTCAAAAGAAAAATGAGGAGAGGCTTAGGAACCTCCAGGATATCTTCAAACATTCCAACATCTGAATCATACAGGTGCCAGAAGGAGGAGAGGAAGAGCAAGAAGTAGAAAACTTATTTGAAAACATAATGAAAATATAATTTTCCCAATCTGGCAAAGGAAATAGACTTCCCAGGAGTCTAGGAAGCTCGGAGAGTCCCAAAGAAGTTAGACTCAAGGAAGCACACACCAAAATACACTATAATCACATTACCCAAGATTAAAGATTAGGAGAAAATCTTAAAAGCAGCAAGAGAAAAGAAGACAGTTACCTACAAAGGAGTTCCCATAAGATTGTCGGCTGATTTCTCAAAAGAAATCTTGCAGGGAAGAAAGGGCTGGAAAGAAGTATTTGAAGTCATGAAAGGCAAGGACCTACATCCAAGATTACACTATCCAGCAAAGCTATGATTTAGAATGGAAGGGCAGAAAAAGTGCTTCCCAGATAAGGTCAAGTTAAAGAAGTTCATCATCACCAAGCCCTTATTATATGAAATGTTAAAGGGACTTATCTAAGAAATAGAAGAAGATCAAAAATATGAACTGTAAAATGTCAATGAACTTACAACTATCAACAACTGAACCTAAAAAACAACAACAACAAAAAATAAAAACAAACTAAGCAAACACCTAGAACAGGAACAGATTCACAGAAACAGAGATCACATGGAGGGTTATCAGCAGGAAGGGGGATGGGGAGGGGGGAGAATGGTGGAAAAGGTACAGGGAATAAAAAGCATAAAGAGCAGTATGAAATAGACATGGGGAGGTTAAGAATAGCATGGGAAATGGAGAAGCCAGGTAAGTTATACATATGACCCGTGGACATGAACTAAGGTGGGGGAATGGTGGTGGGAGGGGGAGTACATGGCAAAGGGGATAAAAATGGGACAACTGTAATAGCATAATCAATAAAATATATTTTTAAAAAATTCTTGCAGAACACTGGTTGAAAGTCTCTGGACTAGACACATAAATGATTAATAAGAGGAGGCTGGCATGTGGTTAATTCATTACTTACTATTACTTCTTGAGTCAAATGATAAATTTTGTATTAAACACAAGTATGAAGTGAATGATTCAAGTTGCTTATCCTCCAAGAGGGAGACGAAAATTAATCAGAAGCTACCCAATGACTAGGCAGTGACCAAATTTTCTTATACGGGTTTGGTTCATCTTCTAAGAAATAAGATGAGACTGCAAACCGTGGCAGGTAAACTAAATCTAACAAACAAGTCCAGGCTTGACTTTCCACGTTGTGAATGTTGAAGAATTCCTCCTTAAGTATTATATAGCTATCTGGGATGAATAAATTAAAATAGGCCTTACGGAATCAGCTTGTATGAATTAGGTCTGTGACTTATAAATTGACTACTTGTATTCTGTTTCTAGTACTGCTACCGACCTCACCCAGCACACTGCAATAACTATAATAAGCTATAAACATTTTCTAAGTGAGATCTAGTATGTCCTAACCCATCTTATAATGCAAAATGATATAAAATTATTACAATCAAAAGTAATAAATGTGTCTTGAAACTTTCCCAATTTTGTTCAAATGATTCATTTTCTTCAAGGATGAAGACTAGATGGCCCGATATGTTTGTTCATGGCGAGCATTGTTTATTGCCTCTATGTCATTCTTTTCCACTAATCCTGGTGGGGGCCTTGGAATCTTTCTTAAAACAGTGGCCCAGATACCAATTAATCAGAGTAATATGAGTTGAAACCTAAATTTCATTAGATTTTATGAGGTTTAAGGCAGAGTAGAAAAGGGAGTTTGAGAGCCACATCTTTTCTCTACAATTGTTAACTGAGATACTTGTATAATACATACCAAGTGCGATTTTCTGATCCTAAGATGTATAAACTCATTTCATCCTCACAAAAACTCTATGCAGAAGATGACACTAGTTGTGTGTGTGTGTGTGTTTCTGTGGAATGGGATCATGAGGCACAGAAATGTTAAGAAACTTACTGAAGAATGTGCAGCTGGTAGTCATTAGAGCTGGAACCCAAGCTCCAGACTCTGCACTACAGGGCTGAAAAGAACTTAGCAGAAGAGGTAGATATTTTATGGAGACTAGAAAAATGTTGAAATCATTGAAATTTTTAAAAAAGAAGGAAAAGGACAAATGAGAAAAACCTCAAAAATATATTGGTAGATAATGTTTTCTCCTTAGGATTATAGCAGTGCTTTGAGGAACATCTTTGATTATATATATAACATGCATATATTACATATGCATTATATGGTTATGTATTATATATACATCATGACAAACTATATATGTATATATGTGTGTAAACTTTTACATGTCAACAAATAGCAACAATAAACATTAACTTTTTGGGCCCTGGGTGATGTAGCTCAGTGGATTGAGCGCTGGCTGCGAACCAGGCATCGCAGGTTCGATTCCCAGTCAGGGCACATGCCTAGGTTGCAGGCCATGTCTCCCAGCAACCACACATTGATGTTTCTCTCTCTCTCTCTCTCTCTCTCTCTCTCTCTCTCTCTCTCTCTCTCCCCCCTCCCTTCCCTCTCTAAAAATAAATAAATAAAATCTTAAAAAAAAAACATTAACTTTTTTGAAATAGAAGGTAACACTAAAATTTGACCTTTCCCAATTATTCTGAGGGATTGTCGATTTTCTGAAAAAGAGTGAAGGGTAAATGTCAGACTGCTGAGTCACAGAATACTGAAAAGGTTAAGGCAAACGCGGAGCCTTGCCATCGTTCCTTTAGTCTGAGACATGATATTACATAAACTTACTTTGTTCTGAGATTGTTCTTACGGTGCCATGAAAGTCTATTTTTGTGGACAATGATTAGGACAAAAATTCTGGGTAGTGAAGTTCAAAACTTACTTCCTGAATGTCATCATCAAGGTTTTCTCCAATAAGTTGGGAAAACAAAATTCATGACATCCTGTGCTTTTTCCTAGAGGACATGCCTGGCTGTCTACCTGTCACACACTGTGCTGATAGTTCTTCAGGGGATGATGGGAAGAGCCTACAGCTTACAGCATGGACATTAGAAAAAGAAAAACAAATGTGAGAAATTCTTGGATTTTGTACATACCAATTTTTCTCTGGTATGAGAAAACCATCCTATACAACCTTTGATTAATTCGCTCTCTTGGAAAGCTAATGAGATGTTTCCTGTGTGTTAATACAGAGGTCTGAGTTGGGAATTCATGTTCTTTTCTGCTCCCTGGTGATGCAGACTGCACACTGTACATCAAAGGGCAGAGACGCCAATGGCAGCATAGGAATTCATATCCAGCACCATTCAACAGAGTTGTAGGTACAAGTGGTGTGACTGTAATTACCTCCCCAGACCCTGAGGACAAAGGAAGCTTTCAGAGTAAAGAAGATGGCTGTATCTAGTCATTAGAGACAGAACATATGTAGGCCATTCTTTGAATGTGGCACATAGAGAAACATCTCTTCCTTGGCCTAAAGCTGGAAATTGGTCCTGGCAGTGATTCTATTAGGAAACTCCTCTGTCAGTCTGCCTGGCAAATACTATCGTATATTGTCCCCATTTTAATGAAGCATTTGATTTGCTTTTTCTACTTAACATGGAGATAAAATTATTTCATATTAGAATAATTTTGGATTTTGGGGAAAGACTTCTCAAAGAGTCGATCTGTTTTCCTCAATGAGTCAGTCATTGAATATACTATTATCTCTGAAAAGTCTCCTTACTCGTGCCCAGCTCTTGGCCTGGCTTCATTACATAATTGCATCTTTCATTCTTTTTCATACCTACAATTCCTTTGAAGCCAGATCTTCTTTACCCGTATCCTTGACTAATGCTATTGTCTATGTCTGGACTGGGCATGCAATGGAAATGATGGTTTTCAGATACGGCCCATTTTTTCTCACCTAGGGGTTGAACTAGAAGTTTCACAATGAGACAACCACACTCTAGTGTGATCAGTCAAGGCCCGCAGCAAGTGTGAGGTCTCTGTTGTGTGACAGGCCTGGGGTTTGTTCCTGGCTCTGACACTTAACTCTTGGTACAAATGACTTAGCCTCTAAAAGCCTGTTTTCTCTATTTACTGAGGGAAATGGCATTTACCTCATTCAGTCGTTGTAATTTACTGTTAGAGTAAATTACATAATGCATAGAAAGCATTTGCCATAGTACCTGGGCCAGGGTAGTAAACATTTCTTAGAGTTGTATTAACTCCCATTTCTTTACTTGGTGGCAAGCTCATTGGGGCCAAAAACTCATTTTCTATTCCTTTAAATACCTGGTAAAGCTTTAAGTCGACAATGCAGCCTGGTAATTCATTTTATATGCCTAGTAAAATCATATTGAATGTGTGTTATTTCTCAGTTTCAGAGTAACGAGAACAGCAGAGAGCAAAACTAGGCGGTGATGTACAGAAACAGGGAGGTGGGTCTGCCATGAGGAGTGAGCAAAGCTTGGCGCGCAGGGAGCAGCTGAATGGTCACCCTGCTAGGGATCTGTTGAGTCCTCCTCATGGTGGCCGAGCCTCCGGAAAGCACCACATCTGAGAGGAGAAATATGACAGACAGACAGTAGTTTGGATCAATACACTTCAGCTTACTAATCACTTTATTTTGAGAGGTTAAGCTGACTGCGACAGGAATACAGAATTTAAAGTCAGTGGTCTTGAGACGTAGGAAGGTGGTGTTCATGACTATTCTTTGACAATGTGCCTTTAATTAAGCTCTCTTAAAAATCTTTCTTAAAAATATGTTTGTTTTCTTTTTTCATCTTTCAATTAAAAAGAAATTGGAAGAGGTGCCCGTCCAACTGCACTCTGAGAAAAACCCAGTGGCTCCTTGGCATGGAGGCCAGTCTTGCCCATGGCTTGATGCACAAGCTTTGTGGATGTTTGACTATTTTAATTTGCTGATAATGTGTTTGGTATGAGGTTGATTTTTGCAACTTCTAATTCAAATATTGTCACAAAACATTTGAAAACAGACCTTTTCATGTATCACTAAATAACTTAATAAATAATATCCACAAGTACAAAATCACTGAATACAAAATTTCCGCTATATTTTCTGCTGGTTACATAAAAGTTCTTTGACTTAAATTCAGTTAAATTTGGTACTAAACAGATTTTCTGTGATCATTTTATCTTTAAAATGAAGTTACATTTTTGTACTTAGAAACCTTTTTACTGAATTTAAAGCTTCACTTTCAGTTAATGCTCAGCATCAACTGCATGTTGGTGGTCTTTGGGCTGAACAGATGCACCTTCATTTCTCTTTACTTGTTTTGGCTACTGACTCACATCAAGAGGTAATAACCTCTTGGTGAATTAACATGAATGCAAATTTCTGTTTTCTATATTTTGAGAGGAGAGTAGAACATACTTATAACAAGAGATAAGTATTTGCAAGCTCCTTCAGTACTTTTTTTTCTTTATAGTTGATGCCAAATGTAGGAATTCAGCTGTAGAACCCCTGGGAAATGGCACAAAATTGTGTTATAGTTGGACCAAATGACCACAATTCTTTGTGGCTTTGATACCTCTCCATAAGGGTTCTTAGTTGGTCAATAATTTTTCAGTCACAATAAAAATTATAACATAAATGGCTTCTGAGGGTTTATACTGGCTGCAGATAAAATGGGGTATTTCACACACACACACATACACACTCAGAAGCATGTTTTAGGGTTCAGTGGAGGAAGCACTTTTTCACGGGTAGGTAGAATATTTTCAAAGAGATGAATCAAAAAGTTTAGGAAAGATTTAACCCCATTTACACAGACATTATCAGTTATATTCTGCAGGGGCTAAGCAAGATAGATGATTAAATAGCATTCTCTAAGTGACCATAAATTTTTTTTTTTTTTTTTAGATTTCAGGGGATCCACAGAACAGGCAAGAAGGTGCCTGAAATCACCGTCATGGAATGGTGTGTGTGTCCCTTGCCAGCTAAGCTGATTCCCAGGCAGATACTACATTGCAATCATACCTCACAATAGTTATACCCAAGAAAGCAATCTATAAAACAAGCACCAAACAACTGGGCATAATTTTTTTCATAATCTGAAATCTTTAACCTCAACAATGAAGTTGGTTCATGAAAAATATTAAATGTTAGGATTCCAGAGGCTAGTATGACCCAAGTTATCTTTGCACATTTTCTTGTTTAAAAGGCGGTTACATTGGCACTTAAAAAAATAAATCAGAAAATAATATGGTTTCAAGTGGACAAATAAATATGACTTTAGGAGAGTCTTTGCATTATCTGTTGCTTTCCTCTTGATTTGGCTCCACTGATAATTTCTCCCCAAGTTTTCTAATAAGTTCTGCTAGATCTTCTGAATTCTGAGTTTTTTCTTCCAAGAGTTCATAGCGGAGACTTGAGATGTCCTGTTTGATTTCCTTCAGTTCCCCTTTGAAGAACAAGAGTTATAAGAAGTCAACTATAGATATGTAATGCAGAGAAACCAAGAGATTCTGGGGTAGTGTGAAATCAGTCTTAACTCCACACACATCCATATTTTGAATTCTTCTGAAGGAAATAACTTCCTAATGAGCAGGTTTCTGTTTTGTCAACTAAGTATTTTGGTTAATAAAAAAGGTTATAGAAAAATATATAACAACAGTCCTCTGAAAGTAAGTTAAATGAAAATGCAGGTGGCAAATATTTGGGGGGTTGGGAAGAACAGCCCTTCACCTTTCCCAACCACTTTCTCCTCCCTCCAAGCCCCCCATAAAAACAACAGTTACTTTAACTACTGGCATCTGCCCCCAGCTGTAGAGAAATAGCCTATTTCCTGAAAACTTAATGGTACTGAGGATTGGAGAGAACCTGTCTGCCCTTCCCCTTGAAGCTCAGAGTTCCCAGCAGGCCCGTCTCTCCAGCTCCCCCTCAGCTCAGCAGCAGGCCCACATCTGGCTCACGCTCAAAGCTTACTTGTCCCCAGGTTCAACTCACCTTCGTTCACTTCGTCACTTTCCTTATCCATCTGGGCTTTTAGGACATATCTTTTAATAAGCCTCTTCATTATTTTCTATAGAGAGAAAAAGTCCTCCTCAGTTCATGACAAATGTCATTTGGAACACATTTGAGTCATTCTTTCTTTAGTAAGCACTTTCAAAGTGTGGGCTATCAAAGATTAAGATGATCTACCCAAGCAATGCATACTATCTCCAGACTTTTAAAGCAATTTTCACATTACTTGCACTAATGAGTCAAAATTAATTCTTCAGAAAGCAGCAAGTTCAGAACAAAAATCTAATCCTTGATTCATTGCTTGTATTTTATTTGAAAAGCATTAGGGCAAGACACAGCATTTCTGTTGGAAAGGTTAAAGGTCTGTGGTACTGCAGCTGGAAATGGAAAATTAAGCAAACAAGCAAAAAGTCATTTATATTTTTTTCCTCCCATATCAAGAAATGTAGCCAGCTTTGATTTTATGCTTGCAAGTAATTTATAATGGTCAGTTACAATGTAACACAGTTCCTCCTGTACCATAGCCTCTTCCATAAGGATGTGTGTTTACTACATACTTTTCGTGAAAAGTAGGAGGCTCAGCACATGTGCAGGAGGTCCTCAATGAAGATATGGCTTAAACAAATCTTACTACCTAAGCCCAAAAGAAACAGTGAACAGTAAAATTCCAATTGCAAGAACTTATTCCAAGGATATAATTAGGTTCATGGACAAATGTGTTCATAATAGTACTACATATTAGTAGAAAAATAAACCTTAAATGCCCATCAAGGTATTATTTTAATAAATTATAACATTTGTACAAAGGAATACTATATATCCATTAATATTAATATGTTTTATGAAAATACTTAAATTTTTGTGAAAAATGATTGCTCATTATGTATTATTAATTCATTTATATACTTTACATATATATGAGGTCTATGCAGAAAGTATCCAGCCATGTAATATAAAAGAGACATTTATTGAAGAAGATGCAAGATACAAGAAACATTGGGCATAGAACAATGATGCCTCAGTCCCCTTCAAAGGAGGTAACTTGGGACCTCAGACAGTTCTTCCAGTAAAGATCAGCTGCCCCATCATATTTTCCTGAATCTCATTGATGATCTGAAATCTCTTCCCTTTCAAAGGTGATTTTAGTTTTGGGAAAAGCCAGAAGTCTCAGGGCACCAAATTTTTGCTGAGGGAAAGCTGAGTCACCTGGGTGATTTAACGTTTTGCCAAAAAACTCTGCATAAGATGTGATGCATGAGTGGGTGTGTTGTTGTGATAAAGTGGCCAGTCACCAGTTGCCTATAGCTGGGGACTTCTGAATCATCCAAATAGTTTCTTCAGATGAATGTTCAAGCTCAGTACAAAATTTGATGCAGATTCGTTGCTCTACTTGCTCAATCATTTTGAATGCAATGACCACATAGTACACATGCTCACTCAACAGCATCTACTGCCCCCACTGACTAGTACAGTGAAGCCGTCATTATTCACACATGCACATTCCACTTCAGTCTCCTTGGCTGTCAGTTTACATCAATGTCATGCAAACCGTCCTCATTATATCAGCAATGGCTGGACTTCTTCTGAACAGTACCTCATACATTTATATACTAATATTGATATATGTAAAATTCTACACATATTTATAATCACCTCATAGAATATTCATCAAAAGAAGTAGCTTTTAGTCCTCAGTGGTAGGATTTGAGGTAAATTTTACTCTCATCTTTATGTTTTTAGTCAGGATAGAGTTTTTGCAACAAACACAGAGACTCTAAGTTCCATGATGTCAAGACTTAATCTATTTTGTTTACCTATGTATCTGCAGTATTTACAAAGTACCTGGCCCAGGCTGGTGTGGCTCAGTTGGTTAGAGCATCATCCTGTAAACCAAAAGTTTGCATGGTTCAATTCCCTGCCAGGATACATGCCTAGGTTGTGCATTTGGTCCCAGGTCAGGGCTCATACAAGAGGCAACTGATCAACATTTTTCTCCCTCTCTCTCTCCCTCCCTTTCCCTCTAAAATTAATAAACATGTTCTCAGGTGAGCATTAAAAAAATAGAAAGTGCCTGGCACATGGTAATTAATAAAAATTTGTTAAATTAATGCATTTTGATATTAAAAATGTTTATTTTCATTTAAAGAATTGCATAGTTTGAGACTCTATATATTACAAATAACTAGCCTCATTTCTTCAAATATTCATGATTAGTCCTAGCTAGTGTGATTCATTTGGTTGGGTATCATCCCTCAAACTGAAGGTCTCTGCTTCAATTCCAGTCACACCACCTGCCTGGGTTGCGGGTTTGGTCTCCAGTGGGGTGTATATGGAAGGTGACCAATCAATGTTTCTCTCTTATGTAGATGCTTCTTTCCCTTTCTTTTTCCCTTCCATCCCCTCTCTTTGTTAAAAAAAAAAAAAGGAAATCTTTACCTGATACTGTCTTGGAGGATTATTGAAACTATTTAACTGGAAATCTTCTGAGCTTCTTATACTTGATTGTTTACTATGCCCAAGCTGTAATTTGAAAATAATTAGAAACTGATTTTTATCTAATTTTTTAAGAAATGTGATGAGATTTATTAGTTATATAAATGAAATAAGTAATCTTTTATATTATGTATAAATAATCTATATATATCCATTTTAACCTCACTTGGTTAATATTCCGACTTCCAAGACAAATCATAGGCACTTTAGGTGCGATCAGTCTCTCAGGGGCTATTAGAGGTTGCCGAGGAGGCTTTTAGACTTTGTGGCATCAATCATATCATCATGACAGTCACACTTTAACTTTCCCACAGACAAATCTGTGATAGAGGAAGACACAAGCAAGTTGGGAAAATAATGGTGATGACCTCAGATATCCACTGATGATGGATCAACAAGCCAGTATGATTAACTACAACATCAATGTAAGATACACCAGGATGAGGGTGTTGTGAGACAGAATTCAGATTCCAAGAGAACACTAATTAATCCATTTGACTTTCAGTATCTGTATAGTATCCAATTTGAGAAGCACTTTTCAAGTAATGTATTTGCTTGAACAGGCAAATATTTAACAAAGAATTAAAGCAATCCACAATACATGTTTTAACATATCATTTAACATGCTAAAATGATGACTGAAAAAGACTTCAAGTCATTTTCTAGAGGGAAAAAGGATAACCTGCGTGAAACAGAGCAGCTCCAAATTTATATGGTTTGGGTATACGACTGTTTACAGGAGATGAGAAACTTAAGACTGTTTCTTAAAATTCAAAGATATTTGTTGATGACATCTATGTTGCTATAAGTACAGCTCAGTGAGACTCAATTAAAATCCTTAACTTCAATATTTTGATCTTTAAATGCCCACATGCTGAATTAAAACACTTAACATACACATTCATCCATTGAATTAGTATGTATTGAGAGTCTTCTATAAATAAGGTGTTGTGCTAGGTTATGAGTACTAAGGATATAAACAATTATAGTCTGGCTGATTTATAATAACAGGAAAATATGGTAAGGCTGACAAAATCCATAAAAGTATATAATTTTGGTAATATTGTTCAGAGAGCATCCTTTTTCACATAGCTAATTTCCCTTTTTCTTTCACCCTCTCTAAAAATATCAACAAAATGTACATTATTTTATATTAACTTTAAACAACATTAAGATGAAATTATACAATTGACCAAGTTAACCAAAGAGAGGCAGCTTAGATTTTTAAGAGCAGTTGACAGAAGCCTGAAGACTCAAATCTGGCTCTGCCACAAGTTAGCTGTGGAACACGAGGCACAATGTTAAAATTGGCTATTATCTCTTCTAAAAATGAAGAGAGTGGTTTAGTTGACCTCTATAGTCCTTCAACTTCTTCTAATGTATGAACTTGTGAAATTAATGCAAACTTAAACATATTTTAATAATATAATTTATTTTAAAATGCTATAATTCATTTAGTTTTATAATGCTACAATTATTTCTGTCTTTTAAATTGTAATTTATACCTTAGGCACATCATTAAATGTGATGGCCAGGTTCAAGCTCAATTTTCTCCCCATCTTTTATGATAAAGTGTGTAGGGTGAGAACAGGTTCATAATCAGAGACAGAAGATCCAGACAAACGGAGTCTTTGCACACCCCGTACTACTCATTCATGAATCCACAAGCTCATGGCTGCAAATCGTTAGTGTGATGTCTCATTATTTTATTAGAGGCTACTGGGACATTCTAAGGTGTTCATAAAAGTAGAAAGCGAAAATGTTTGCTTCCTAGAGGTTTTTTGAAGGCAAATGTGTGGTACTTGATACCCAATAAGTATAACTACCCGTCCCCTAAGGTTTAAATATTATTCATAATGCAATGCATTCTCTTGACTTCCCGGTCTATTTTAGTGGTGTACATAGAAACAACTATATATTAACCCAATCTTCCCCAGTTAAAGCAGCTCCATGACACACCATGCCTGTAGAGATAATACTTTCTTTTCTGAAACAGTATTATAGCAATGTCACACAGGGATCTTTCCTAATTTAAGGTCTTTGTGTTTGCCATTTCCAATTTCTGAAACCCTCTTTTCCTGGCTTTTGCCTAAATGACTAACTCTGTCTCATCCTTTTGGATTTTTGCTTAAAATATAAGCTTCTCAACAAAGTAATTCCTGCCCACTCCATGGAAAATAACTCTTGAGCAAGCTAGGCGTTTTGTTTCCTTTAGAACATACTTCACAACTGACAATTATTATATTCACTACCTCAGTTACATGTTTATTGTCTACATTCTCTGGGCTGTATGGAAGGATGCACTTTGTTTAGTTCACCCCAGTGTCCCTAGTGCCAGCACTGCCTAGCATGTAGCAACTGCTCAAAATTGTTGGCTGGTGAACCAAGTGCTGGGAAAAGTGCTCTTGGGTCAGTAATGGACGTCACTTGACTTCTGGACACCTTGCTATACAAGACATGTGCAATCTAGGTTCATGAACCAGTTGGTTGCCTCTCAGCTACATGATAAAGATCCATCTGAAACATGGTGAATTAGTTTTAGGGCATCAGGCAGATGCCTTAAAAGGAACATATTGGGTGGCACAGAAAACATAACAGTGCTAGGAAAGCAGGAAATGATATTTTGTTCATTTGAGAAGGTGTATGATTGTGGGTTTTCCATAGTGTAGCTCTTAAAATGCTAATGACCATAGCTACAGTTCATACAGTTTCAGCCCAACACGCAGCCCTCCTGCTTGTACACTCAATGGACTGAGTTCAAGTTTTCTCAATCAGGCTAAATAATTCTTTATTGTGGAGGGCTTTCTGTGTATTATAGAATATTAACACCACCATGCCCTCTACTAACTAGACACCAGTAACAGCCATTCTCTCTGGTAACAACCAAAACTGTCTCCTATTGCAAATGCACCCTGGGGACACTGTTGGGGGTGGGGGAGGGCAGAACAACCTCTGGTTGAGAACCACTGGTATAGTTAAATGGTATATAACCAAACAGTTGTAAAGTTATTTGGAACATTTTTTGCATGACTAGTTCAGCTCTAAATCTAAGATACAAATTTAGAGGCAAATACATTTTTAAGAAAAATTTCTAATCATTTTTGAATATATAATAGGTATTCAATAAATACATGCTGAAATTGAATAATGCAAAAATAGCATGTAAGGAGAAACTTACCCAATGGTGCAAAGAAGCATTATTACCACTTGGTGGCAGAAAATTCTAACATATAGTTGTTTCTACGTACACTACTAAAATAGATTGGAAAGTCAAGGGAATTCCACTTGCAATATGAATAATATTTAAACCTTACAGGATGGGCAGTTATAGATTGTATCGACAAGCATTAATAGAATGCAGTGGAAATGGGAAGAGGAAGCTGGTTGAGGAGAAGCAGGAAGGATTGGGTATACGCTTTGTTCCTGGATAACGCATGAGTATGCACTCCAATCTGAATGATCCATTGCCTGTCCTTATTTTTAATATACCTTCTACCCCAATTCCTTCATTCTTTAGGGTTTTTTTCTGTTTCATTCTCTAATAATTACTTTATTAACATTTCTCATCTCTTTGTAGCTTCATTGTAGAAATTAGAATGAGGAATACTAACTTGTTTGTTATTCATTCAGAGGAACAAGTAAGCTTCTTTCAGCCTTTTGAATTTATTATGTTGTTCTGAGCAAGAGTTCTGAGATTCTCCCATTCTCCACGGTATGAAATGCCCTGAGGCCAGGAGTAAAACCATGACCTGGAAAGGTATAGCAGTATACTGTGGCAGCAGGAAATGCAGACAAAATGAAGCTGTGTGGTGCAGGGCTCGTAAACCTCCTGCTTGGGAATCAACTAGGTGGGAATTGGAATTCAGGTTTTGTCACTTGCCTGAAAAGCAACTTTGGGCAAGTCATTTCACCTCTATTAATCCTCACATTCCTCACATATGAAAGAGGAAAAATGGTATTACCAACCTCCTACAGCTAATGTGAGGATTAAAGTGACAAGATTGGTAGAATATGTAGCTTGGTGTACAGCAGGTATTCTACAAGGGTCAGTAGCTGTTATAATTATACAAAAGTTATAAATATCTACTATGTGGCCTTAGGTCTATTTCATGGTTTATTTTAATCTAGTTTATTTATTCTGGAGATACTTTGCAAATATTGCTTTTTACAGATATGTCCAAACTCACGGTTAAGTTATTCAGGGAATGAAATATTCAGTGATTCCCACACCCAGATGAGCATCACATCTCCTAAGATCTTATTAAAATACCCATTTCCAGGCTTCATTGCCAGAGGTTGTAATTCAATAGGCCTGATGAGGACTGGGAATTAG
This sequence comes from Tonatia bakeri, assembly GCA_004024845.1. Taxonomy (NCBI): domain Eukaryota; kingdom Metazoa; phylum Chordata; class Mammalia; order Chiroptera; family Phyllostomidae; genus Tonatia; species Tonatia bakeri. The sequence continues at coordinate 2,480 of PVIA01004431.1, read as the reverse complement.
TACAAAACCACCCAGTGAAGTGATCCTGGTGATAGTGACACATTGAAACCACTACTTTATGTGATCATTCCATCAGAGGATTTAAAAGATAGCCTCCAATTTGATTCAAAGTTGAAGAATGTAGTTCCTGGATATGTACCTGCTTTTTTAAAATTACTACATCTCACCCAATCCAGTGTAGAACAGACCAAAAATGCTAAACTAACATGTGTGTTCTCCAGGTTGGCTTACTGTGTAAGGGGCAAACACCTGCTCTCACACTGACAACTTGAGAGGGATCAGTTCTGGAACTGGAACACAGCAGTTATTCAAGAAGTTATTTGGCATTTGCAGATTTACACATGTGATACAGTATGGCAGAGATCAACTTTTAATGTATGCCATCCTTTCCAACTGTGTATCTGAAGCGCTGGTGCTAGCAACAACCAAAGTCAGTGACTTCAGGAGGTTATGATCGAAAATAACAAATAGATCTCCTTGCTTTTCTTTGAAAGTATTTCTGTATGGTTCATCCTGCTGGTTTCTATGGAATACCTGAATCAGATGTGAAGGAAGAATTTGTGCAGTCCAACCACATTAACCTTCAAAGAGTGAGAAGAACAGAGTGAAAGAGAAACTGAACTGTGTTGTTTTAGACTTAGACTTAATGAAAAGGAATAAGCAAAAGTCATGTGAATTGGATAAGGAAGAAAGAACCATCAAAGTTTTCCTTAGCACATGTCAGGGCCCTCTCAGTAACAGCAGGCAAAAATTTTTGGAAAAGTAAATAGCTGCTTTAAAAACATTTTCTCAGAAATATGTACAGTTGGTATATTACCAAAAAAGCAAGCTATATGTCTCAACTTTTTTTCATCTTAGCTTACATGGTAAGGGAAAATTAAGTAGATGCTTGTGTTGAGTTGGTCTCCAGGAATCAAACTCTAAGACAAAGTTAGAAGTGTAAAATGTATTTAGAATTTTGCCTATGAAAGATAATGAGGAGTGGGACCAGGAGTAGGGCAGAAAAAGTTTCCAGACTTGAGGCTCAGGTTCCCTGTGAAAGAGGGAAAGATAACAAGATTGTTGGAGGAAGACAGACAGCCCAACGGGGAGCTCCAGTTTGAAGACTGCCCCCAAGGGGTCCTGTGATGGCTAGAAATGTCCAGGGCCTGAAGAGCATGGCCACTGTAGGAAAGCTGAGGGGGATCCCAAAGGTGCTGCAGCTGGAGGCTCTCAGCTGACCACACCTGGAGCAGGCTCTCTTCCAAAAGAAGGTGTGAATGGCACATCTCCATGGTGCCGCCATAAACAGTTACATGGAAGGGTCTGTACATGATTAAACTGATATTGAAATCAACATTTTGTTGATCTACAACCAGGGAAACCGCATGCCTGGTATTGCTCTTAAAGAGATTGTTTTAATTTAGGATTACAGTATGTGCTATTGGAAAGTATAAGGAGATCCAAGCTTTGTTTAAGAGGTATAAAATGTATTTTCTCAGATGATTAAAACAAATTTTAATTGTGTTCATTTTTAGAGAAACTACAAAGAAAATAATATTGTTTGAGAGGTACCAGTTTCTATCATTTAAAAAAAGGCACTCAATTCTCCTACAATTTTTCTCATATTTGTCTAATGATTTTTGGTGCCATGCATTCATCACAATTTCAGCACAACTAGTTTCTTATTAGAAAACTATAAAATTCAACTTACACTGACCTATTTTTGCTAAATTTTATTGAGTTATTTATACCCAAATAACAAAAAGAGCCACTTCTCTATCACAAATACTTTATATTTGTCCAGTGATTGTAATTTACAAAGCACCCATTTAGTCTGCCCAACAGTCTTGCGTGATGGGTTGTATAACTTGCTCATCCCTATTTTATAGATGAGGAAATTGAAGTTCAAATAAGTTAAACAAATTGCTCAAAGGGAAGAGATGAGTTGAGATCCCAATCTTCTGAGAAGTTAGTTCAATGTTCTTACCATCAATATGTCAATATTTATGAGAATTCTTACTGTGTTGGAGGACATAGGACAGCTTAAAAACAAACAAAAAAGCATCGCTCCTCAGAATCTAAGCCCCAGGAAGTGACTTTATAGCATAGCTCTGGCTGATGAGATGTGACAATGGCAATTGCTGAAGAGCAGCTCTGAGAGTGACGGCAGATTCAGATAACACGTCCCACTTTTTTTTTTTGCCCTTACTCTTCTTCATGTCTATAAATAATAGGTGTGATGGCTGGAGATGAAGCTGTCTGTCATTGCACATCTACTATCACAAAAAAATTCCAAGGAAATCATAGAGACCCACCCCAGGCCCCAGTCCTGGAGTGCCTAACTTTAGAGAGTTAAATGGAAAGAGGAAAAACAACTGCCTTGTAAAACACCATGATCTGGGTTTTTTATGTGCAACTGTATGCAAGTCCTACTTGATACATTGGCCTTCTTGTAGTTAGCTAATATGTAATTTCCCTTAATCAAAAAGCATTCCTTG